>JBAJNP010005331.1:0-15938 GCA_036877545.1 Yasuhikotakia modesta
GCTGCTGATCTAATCTTAACTATAATCAGGCAGAAGTCAGGGAACCCACACGCCACCACACAGAAGGCCCAGATATTTAACATATTTTCCTACTTCTGATGTGTAAGAGTAGATCTTTGCAGGGGATGAAGGAAACACTACTCCCCAGCCAAACAAGTAGTTTTTACTCCCCAAACAAGTAGTTTTTAATTGTTAATGGAATGTATTGAAAACATTCTTGTAAACGATCAATAACGTCAATGCAACCTTTGAGAAACTGGATGCATTCCTAGAACATTTAAATTTACGTTTTTAAAGTTTAATTTTATTAAAGCATTAGGAAAACCATTAGATGTGTAGTTCTTTTACTGAGATTACTGAAATACAATGCAAGTTCCTTTGTTGTATTACAATTAAATGCAGTTAATTAAAAATTATTGCAGCAGAAACAATAAATGGGATGTTTCAGTAGGGCTGTCCTGTGTATTTTATTCTATGTATTTTTCAATTTCAGAAGTAATTGAAACCTGCTACATGCTCCTGCTCTGCTTTTAAATGGAACTGATTATATATTTTCCAGGTCATGTTTTCAGCCTGTAATTTCCATAGGCTTTGCAGTTACATTTGCTTGAGTGAGCTCTGTTACAAGCTTGTGGTTATTATGGCAATTTGGAACATGTATGAGTGTCATTTTTGAATCAGAAGCTCTGCAAGATTTAATTCCATGTACCATGTATTACACAAGAGAAGCTGCAAATATAGCAACCTCAATACTATAATTTCAGCATAAACTCAGCATGAAATATGCATTGTGTAGTTTCCTCTGTATGAAATGATTATTATAGTTTGTTATTATAGAATGTTCTGTCCAAATATTGCAAACTTCAAACATCAAATTGTTATGCAATATCAGGGCATCCTTCCACATTCACAGTTTTTAGATAAAAAGTGAGGGGTGTAGCATACGAAAAGAATTACTTTTGTAAGATAACGACAATCATTTTGCCTTATCAGACATGCGCTGTGGGAGGTCAATGTCAAAGCATTCCCTATCTCCAAACAAAAGAATATTACCCTAAAAAATGACATTATACCCTGACGGTTCTCCTGGCAGGTGGGAGCAACGTGTAATGCCGCACACAGACTGTTCTCTTAATGTGTGTTTGGCTCTTACGCTTTGATAACATCTTTGCTTTGTGCCTTTTTAAAGGCTTAGTCTCTTATCTGAGAGCTCACAGCAGCGTTGAGAACACAGCACACAAGATACAGGGAAACACCATGCCAGTATCTCAGTGTGCATTTATTATTGTCCCAACAAGACTGAGGTCTGGATAACGGTTAATTGTTTTTGTAATTGCATGTTGTCAAACCAGGAGGCAACGTGACATTATCACATTGAAATTAACTGAGGCATTTGGTGAAATCCATTTACACATGAGGTGACTGAGCAAACTCTCATTTTCATCCATGGACTTGGTGGCATCCTGTCTTTTTTTTTTTTTAATCTGGGCTCGGTGTTGTTTAATCTTTTATAATCCTCTTTGCACTTTGTGTGGTTACTGTTATGTGAGACCGTTGTGACGCAATACTAGTAAATGTATTCTTTTTGCCATACAAGCAAATATATTAAGCTTTATGGGCACATAAATAGTGTTATTTTTCACTGTGAGTCTCGTTCATGAGAGTGTGTGCAAGAGGATATAAAGTACAGTGTCGGGGTTAGAAAGGCAAGCTTGCATGCATGTGGTCCTTCACGGTGCACTGCTTAAAGCCAGAGAATAAAAGATCACATGAACAAATCCAGCCAGATATTAGCTGACCTGGCCAAGCCAGAGGTTTTATCCTGTTCCCCTGATGTGAGAGCGTGTGAACGTACTACAAATGCAATCATTTTGACCTTTGTGAAAAAGAACATTTCAGACAACTTGGGGCTATTTCTAAACCTCTGTGCTATACAACTGCTGCACAAATATTGGATATTCTGACTGTAGGTCTTTAGAGTGTATGTAATTGTGTCACGTGCAGGTGGGGGAGATGGAAGCAAATCTCAGCAGCCAGACGGCCTGGACGACCATCTCCCTGGACAATTCCAGTTAGCCTGCAGTTTTGCCCATTCAGGTCACAGTGTCTGGCCAAGCACAGGAGAGAGAGGGAGCATGTGAGAGAGAGGGAAAAAAGATGCACACATTCATCCACACAATTCTGCTCCACAGCTTCTTTCGCTCACAGATAATTAAAGACCTGTGGGAGTTCCCAGAAGGTCTGCATCCGTAAGTCCAGCATTTCTCCAGAGCCACAGAAGCATAGGAGAGAGAGAGAGAGCAGAAGGCCTGAATATAAATTCAGACTCCCAGACAGGCAAACGTACTGTCAGATGGGAGCCATTTTTCAGTGCTCTGGTTCTTTGCTGCTGCCCATAGGATGTTAGTGTGGAAGACGAATCCTGAGGTCAGTGAGGCAGCAAGGCAAAGGGCTATAGTCATTTCCTAATACAATTATCCAATCATTATGATTGGTGATGTGGTTCAGCTATTTTAGGGCTTGGGAATCTGTGTGTGTGTGTATGGAGGCTTGAACTCCAAGCTCTACAGCTCCAGTTTGTTTGATATGAGGGAGGCAGAGCATAACTGTTTGCGGTACGCTTGCTAATGCTGAAGGTTTCACTGTGTGAAGCATTTGGAGTAAGAGATCAGGGTCTATTGAGATGTATATTTATACAGCTTAAGGCTAGGGAAGAGGCTGAGTGGGGGATGATAAAGTTTAAGGTTTCATTTATTGCATATACAATGGCATTTTATATACAAGAAAATTGATGTGAACTTGTTTTGTACATAAATGGAGAAAAGAATAGGCTATGCATTTTTAAGAAAGTATGAGGTGTTGTGTATTAAAGGGCAGCAACCAAGGTTGTGTGTCATTTTGGAATTCATTTTTAGAATTCATTGTCTCCTCAAATCCCAATTTCTGAATTTGAATTGGATTGAAATGGCATGGCAAACAGGAAGTTGAAATGCTTTTTTTCTCTGAGTGTTACTATAGAATAAACATGGAGACTAAACAGAATTCAAGTCAAGCAGAAATATAAATCTGTTTAACATGTCACTTATCAAATTTGAATTTCTCACTGCCTTAATGTGTAGGACTCTTTATAGCATGAATATGGTTGTTTCCCTATCTGTGTTTTGTGTAGAAAATCACTCGGCAGGATTGCTCAACAGATGTCAGACAGCTCCATGGGTTGAATCCTCATTAAGAAATCTAATAGCCTAGGGAAAGAAACTGAGTTGGCCCTCAGGCTCTGCTTGTCTGACTTTAGCCATGTAAATAGGCTATTGGTAAGATGGTAAGAATCTTAAATGATTTTCCTAATCTAAGTGTCCTACTGCAGAAGGCCCACTAGGAAATCTCTGAGGGTTTGATATACAAACAGCATCAATAGATTACCCAACATCTGCTAACGTTACTGCAAGAATGTTTTTGAGAACCTTAAAAGAACATTCAGATAATGCTAGTTAACATTCTTAAAATGTTGGCTGGGGAGTAGTGTTTCCTTCATTCCCTGCAAAGATCTACTCTTACACATCAGAAGTAGGAAAATATGTTAAATATCCGGGCCTTCTGTGTGGTGGCGTGTGGGTTCCCTTACTTCTGCCTGATTATAGTTAAGATTAGATCAGCAGCGGAGATTTAAAAATCTATTGCTTTCAGACATTGTGGTGACTGGATAGAGGTATTCACAATCAGTTGGGTATCTGCTTATCTGAAATAACTCATTCATGCTTCTCACCTCTGTGTAAAAAACAATTACAGAATAAATTTGAATCGATGTCCGGTAACTGTGAATACATATTTGTACATACTTAAAGGTTTTTATCTAAGCAGTCTGAGCAGTTCTAAGCAGCAACACAGGAGAATTGTGATGTTCACTTTACACATGCCCTATTATGAAAGCACATACAAATTCTACTATTGTTGTTGAAATTGGCAATCCAAGAGCATAGCATAACAAAATCACAACATAAATGGTCAATGTAAGCCATACTTATGGAGGTCTGTATGATCTGCTGATATGTTTGAAGTTGTAAAAATCCCCTATTAGGATATTAAAAAGTAAAGCAATATTTGTAATAAAGTGAAGAGTGTGCACAATTAAGGGTGTTAAAGTGATTTTTTTTAATATTCTAGTGCTGGTTCCTCTAAAACATTCAGCTTGTTCTATTAAAAATAATTACAAGTTTAATGTTGGTTTTTAAGAGGATTTCTTCAGTTTAGCTGTAGCTTTAATATTGAAAAACAGTTTTAAAACTATTGCTGCTTGCAGCTTTAAAATGTGCAGACATAAGATGAAAAGAATATCTGTATATTTGTGACTAATTCTACAGCATCATTCAAAACCACCACTGTGTCTAAACAATATTATACACAATATGAATTAATGAGGTTCAATACATCAATAGACGTCTTGGGATCCACCTTGAACCTCATGTGAATTAAATTTGTTTACCTGCCAAATCTCAGAGACCTATAGGCCACAGATACAGAAAGTTAGAAATTGGGAGTTAAATAAAAAAGTTGGTGACTTGAATAAAATCAAACATGTTTGACACATCAGACTTCTCATCACCTCTGTCCTGACTCTGGATTTCACAGGCTTGTTTCCAGAAGCTTCCACACCACACTGCACACAGCATAAAAGAAATGTACATAATGATTTGAACATTATTTTGTATTTTTTGTACTGTAGCTAACAGGACATGCCAAAAAAGAATTGATTTCAATTCAGAGGGTGAAATCATAAATATACAGAAACTTTCCTCACATACTGTGTCAGGGTCATCTGAAGAACGAAGTATTTCTGCTTCATGAACTAGAATCAGTTCAAACTTTTTTTGAAGATGTCTTCAAAGACTTGTAGCCTTTTTATTGGAGTTTTTTTTATTTATTTTCCAAGTGTAGCTGCTAACAAAGCCTATTACATCTCGGGAAACTGTGCTGTGAACCAGTTTCCATCCAGCGACGTTCAGCCATTGAAGTAGCAATGTAAACATAGTAATGCACATCTGAGAGATTTTTGTCTAATTTTGCAAATATCACAAAGCAACCTGTTTCTATTACAGCTTGAGTAAAGAGCAGTTTTGTGTCCCTGAAAATCACTTCAGCAATAGTGGGGGTCAAACATAAGCTGTGAAATTCCTAATGCATTTTAAAGGCATGGCATAAGGTTACCACACTAGACTGACTTAACATTGACAGATGGTCAAAAAAGATCAATTGAGATCATAGCACTGCCAATGATTCCCTGTCTGTCTTTTAATATCAGTTAGACATTCTTACTGCTGCAGCTGGTGACACAGGAGTGAGTTTAGGTTTTTTTGGGGAAGAAATAGAGAGGAATCGAGCAGCACAGACAGAATTGCAATTGTTTGCTTTTCTATCTTCCTGTAACATTTTAAAAAAGATCGATTCATGGCAGGTTTGAGGAAAAAGCAAAACTGCGAGAACATTCCCAGGTAGTCCTTCAATATCTACAATTAAAGCGTACATAAACATTTTCATCACTAACTCCTTTATCTAAGAACACTCACTTGAACTGAAAGTCATTTTTAGCAGTCAAAGGAGATCCAGCTCACATGTCTGCTACAATCCTGTTATTAATTTTAGTGGAGATCTTCCAGCAGGGAAATATGTAGCTGTCCATGCACACACTCTCCATGTGGGAGTGTAACTTACCTGCAGACAGGTCTGCTGTCCACTGTGGAGGTGCGTGTGTGTGTGTCATCTCTGGTAATATAAACAAGCTTGTTTTGTTAACGGTGTCCCCCTTAATAGCTAATCATTTTTATTACCCCATTAATAAAAGCTGTGCTGTGGAAGCCCTGAATTGCCTTTTAATCAAAAGTGTGTCAACATGCCTCAGTCTGTTGCTTTTCTTTCTAACCCACTGGCATGTGGACAGAGAATTAGAGAGGTAGTCACTGATGCACGGTGACTGTTGACTCAAACCTGATTGGAAAGGTCAGATCAAGGTTGCTATCACCTTAGGATTCCAAAGAATGCTAGCCAATGCTGTTGCATTTTGATGGTGGAGCCATTTAAAACAAGTATCTTTTGATGATCATTCAATCGGACAAACAAAAGAGATGATATTGGAGACCATGGAATCAACAATGAGCATTTTTAGGGCTCCAACTTGTTATGCATAAACCTGCAAGTCCGTGCTTGGCAGTAACGGTTAATTGATGCTGTTTGTGTTTGGCTTTGTGTGTGCTTGTGTTTGGATGTCTTTATATGCTTGTGTTCCTCTTGTTCTGCTCACTCATTTCAAGCAATCAATAGATTTGTTCTTGACCTGAAATGCTATGGCAACCAACGGTGTTCACATAGTTGAATGTGTCCATGAACAGTCTCTTCCTATTTACAGAACTCAAGCTTTTCCCTCAAACTCAACCCATGAAAGACAGCTCAGCCTAAAACTCTGCAATTAATCCTTTACAGAACATCTCCAATAAACAACACAAGTTTCCTTGATTTGTTTTCATCTGAGGATTAGTAACCCACTGTGCCCATTAAATGCTGTCTTGAAAACATGCTGTAATTTTGCAGATGACATTTAGCTTCAAGAAAAATCTTTTTTTAAACGTACTCTTCATTGATTTGTGCGTATTAAGTGCCAGCTCTTGACTTTAAAAAAAAAATCCTTTTAACTCTCTCTGAAATTCCCAAAAAAAGGGTTGTGATACTGAATATCTTATTGTGCAGCAATTTGTTGTACTTTTTGTTTTTGTTTTTCATGTCATTTCTGTCTTCACAATCCAGAGACTTTTGTTGTTGTTTTAATTTGTGAGTTTGCCATTGCAGGTTCATTAAACTCTTTAGAAGGCATAATTATACAAAATATACAAAATAATTAAATGGTTACAGATTAAAAAAGTTTTAAAGACCACAGGTAAAGAGAATTTTGAGTTGAAAGTTGAACTATTTTGATCAGAGATCAAATTTTGATCAGAATTTTCTTTATATATTAATACAAAAATACCATCAATACATTAATAGGTAAATATGCATTTTAATGAAAGCATTGCAATACATGAATACAGAAACTTAGTGCTACTTCAAATGCCTTGGAAGTAAAATGCCTTAAATAGTGGTGACCTGATGTTACTTCTTGGAAAAGAACACAATAAAATGAGGTTGCTGCCCAGTTCTAAAGTGGGGAGCAGGGTTTTAAGAGAGAATGGTGCAGGAAGCACCTCCTCACCCTCTGTGCTTGTTAGTTTTTTTCGTAGCAGCAGCAGGTGGTTTGGAAAGTGCTTGACCGTTTTTCTTACTTTGCCCTCAGACTGTTGTCAACAGTGGTTAAAAATGGTTTATCTATATATTTCAATGCATCCTTATAAAGGTAGTTTTTCTAGCTTGGATGGAATCTTACAATGAGACCTTGAATGTACATCAAGTAAATGAGATCTTTCAATGGTTTATGTTGTATTGAAATACTGGTCTGTTGTACTGTATGCAGAAGGGTGTTTGAAAACTAGAGTATATTTCTAGACAGTTCCCTTGGGTTTACCTGTAGCTAGTGTTTTGGTACGAAGCTGCTTTCACTGGCTGAGGTGTCCTAGGAACCTATACATCAGAGAAACAGCCCTCATCTTGTGCGTCTTCATTTAATACACTCTGCGCTTCAGATAAAGATGATTCATCCAAAACAAATGAATTGATATGGTGTAGGTGGGCATCTGTGAAGTAGTATGAGTCTGTTCACAGAGGCAGGAGTTTGGCCCAGCAAACAGATAACAGCATGAGTAATTTGCACTAATGCTGGACATATATCAGCCAAGTCATTGCAGCCCAGAGACCTTAGGCTGAAAGTGAGTGTGGGAGACTGGAAGCAAGGTCCTGTTTCAGCTACAGAGAGAGAAAGAGATGCTAATATGATTATTTTTGTTAGATTGCTTAATCACAAACACCAGTCAGCTCAATCTGAACTTCCACGAACCATCACATGCTATTGTCAGTACACAAATTAAATTCACCATGTTATGTTGTAGGTCCCTCATAAGCAACTTTTAAATGTCTTGTCTAGGCAACTGATCTTTGTAGAAGAGCGATGCTGTCATGGTGTAACGGCATGTACATTTGCTTGGAAAATTAATTCATGTTAATTCGAAGCATAATTGAATCACAGATATTTTGAATTGCCATTTATTACAGAAAGCATTACCAGTGAAGTGGCAGTGGTGATTGATTGTTTCTCCTGTCCTCAATAATCAATTATTGAAAAGATCATTGAATCCTTTTGCTGGTGATTTTTCATCAAGGAACCCACACATTAAGATTTCACTGCAGTATTGGAAATATTTTACCATAATTTCTCTTCTTTTGAGGGCAGAGTTTACTTGACTGGTGACTAGTTGTTAAAAGGTCACAGCTGGAATTCGGTGCATTGAAAATATTTTTAGTATAGTATAGTCTAATGGTCTAACAAATTTGCCTGATATCCTAATTTCTTTTTTGTGATCTGTGAAAACATTTGTTGCCTGTTAGAAAGTGTTCCTATTTTAAATTGACAGATTTAGAATCTTAAGCTGAAACATCCATCATTTCGATTATATGAACATGCGAACTACATTTGAAAAGAAAAGTGGAGATCATTAACATTTTTTTAAAAAACACACACACATCTGCCTCCAGCCTTTCTGACTTTAATCCCAAAGCCACAGAGCAATAAGGAATTATATTTTTTTCATGCTGACCAGGGATCTTTAGGAGCCAAAGGTTTTGCCATGGCAGCAAGTAATATTTCTCCATCTCTAAGGATCCCATAGAATGTCTAGATTAGATCATTGTGAAGCCTTGACTACCAAACAGACCAAAGAAATGTGCTATGTAAATACATAGAAGCATGTACATTATGCATACTGGCATGCATGCGCACATACATGCATACATTCTATAAAACCATCAGATGAGCACCATGTATTGATACAGACAGCACTGAATAGACCATATTAACATGACTTTAGAAGTCGGAACACTTCCTATTTATTCCTATTTTAATCATTAGCCTTTTGACCCAAAGTCAATTTTAAAACTAGGTTTGTCAGTTAATCTGAGGTGGACATGGGCACAATCTCCCTTCTTATACTGAGTATATACACATAATGAAGTCCAGTTACTTATTGCAGACTGTACAGTACAAATAAGTACTAGAATGTATTTGTTTCCCAGCATAACCATTATGTTGCCTGTGCAAGGTCACTTGCTGTGTGGTGCATCTGTACAGGGTACACCAGGTGCAAAACTGTAATGTGAGCAACAAATGCAGACCTACATAGAATCTGTCAGAATCATTATTTCATGAGTAAAAAAAGCACTTGAAGAAACTGAGGTCCTTATGTGGCACAAACAATTATATTCAGTGGAATTAACAGTGAACTACAGAGTACGTAACTGTAATTAGTGTAAATAAATAATCAACAGTGATTAAACAATCAACATTTTCAGATTCAAAGCTACAAGATCTTGTGCCTTACAACACTTAAACCTCCAGCACTGCTGTTACATCTGCCTGCCAACATGCACTAGTGATCACAACACTATCTCAAAATCCACAGCCTTGATTGTTACAACACTTTTGTTATCCAGTGTGGCTTTCGCCTCGCAGCAGCTCTGTGATAACTGTTGCATGTCGTTTTTGCCTGAAAAGGTTCTTTCAACACCATCTATCACATCTGTCTCCCAGAGGAACATTCATCCCATGTGTACCCAGCCAGGCTCTCTTATCCAAGAGCTCTGGTTTTAACTGTTTTGCTAGACTGCAGTCCTCATGGGGCTTGGCCTGCCCTGCTATCCAAACCGCCCTGCATTTTCAAACTGACAAGCTCAGTTGGATCTCAAACTGGGGGGTCAAAAGACTTCAGATATGACTCAAGTTGTGAAGCAGAGTGAGTTTCAGTGGTGGGAAATGCAGAGGTGAAACAAGTTGACTTGGTATTTGTAAGATTTGTAAAACTGGAAAACCAGTGTCTACCAGTCTAAATAGAAACAAAAGTGTTAGTGTTGCCTTGCTAACTTGTTATTGATTTGAGCACTTTTGTTTTTGTTTGGCTAACTTTGCAGTGATTTTTCTAGAGAGGCCTGAGGGTTTACCTGAAGGACCTTCTGTTAGAGCTTTCATAAATTTTGATGTTCAAGATTATTTTGGACAATTTCAATTCAGTTTTAAAATGTTTAAGATTAAGTAATATTGACTTATATTTTAATAAGTCATATTTTTATAATTTTTAGTTATTTCATTGCTATTGCACATTCAAAGTTTTGGCCGAAATAAAGATATTGTTTTGCTTGGTGAGCCAGTGGTTCATATTTTTACTTTCCCTGGTGACAATTTCACTGGCCCCATCACAGCTTTTTAATGCCTTAGAAAAGTTTTTATTTCATATAAATAAAATATTCTGTTCTTACACCCACACAGATAAAACAGTTGTCCTTATTGAACCCTGGGGAGTTAAAGATACAAAAATTGTTGCATGAATGTCAGTTCATGAAGATGGAACTTGTTCACAACAGAAATTGGAATGACAGGTCCTCCATCCCACAAGATCTCCTCCCCTGTTATGGAGGCAAACTTTTTATCATGGGCACATCCTGTGACATGTTCCAAAGTATGGACTTGTCCTCTATAGCACAGTGTTAACGTGTTATGAGGACGTGCATTACTGAGTCCACAGGTGATAGATGGGTACAGTATGAACTTCCTGAGGGCTTTAAAATCTTGTACACTTCATTAAATCTTAGGGTGGGTGTTGTGGTATGATGTATGTGACAAGGTTGTTCCAATAGAGCTTCTAGTGTCACTCCACTTTCTGTTGGCTGTCATTAAAAGCAGGTGAAAAGTGTCCAGCTTGTTTTTATGTGAAGATGCTGAGAGCCCTTAAGTGTTATTTGTTACATGTTATAGATGGAATACCCTTGAGACCAAGTGAGGACATCAGACTCTCCCCTGCTGTGGGCCAAATCGGCACACTCCACAAAGTTTGGCACTTTTCTTAGCATTCTGGGATGAATGTAGTTTATATAAACTGTCTCTCAAATTGGGCGCACAAGTCATCAGGCACGAACTGGAAGTATAGAGCACTCAGTGCTGCCACGGCAATAGGGCATATATGGCTCTAACAAGAGCCTGTTCCTGTTCAAGGAAAATGCATCTAAAATGGTTTGCTGACCTCATTCACCTCAGTCTTTGTGATCTCAAGAAGCTCATACTTTTATGCAGACTAAACATTTAACATCCCACATCATGTGGGATTTAATGTATTTTTAATGGAAACTTTACAGTGTTTTGACATTACCCATATACAACAAATGATCATGCCTCTGTCTGCATGTAAAATATGGCTTTTTAATAGATTCATATGGTCGTGCATATGGTTTAGATGTTAAGCCTTTTGTACCTCCATTAGAGTTTTGTCTTTAGCCTGCGTATCTGAATTGTCTTTTCACTGTGTGCTAAACGTAATGTGACAACTTTGTCACCACCTTAAATACTGTATGACTCACTGTTCTGATTGGCTATGTATTTGTTGCATGGTTGACTTTTTTTTTCGCACCCTCTGTTGTATTCACAGCACTCCACACAGCTGAGATCATTAAACTCAACACATAGTCAGGGCTACTCACTGACACTGCAGAAATACGCACCAAGTGACTGACAGTGCAGTGACACTCTTTGCTTGATAAAGCATGACCGCTTATGTCTGAAACTCTGATTTTAACATTAAAGAGAACTTTTATCATTTGACACTTTGTTGGGTCGTGCCCAGTTAAGCGGAATGTGTGGCTTTTCATCACAGTCAAGTCAAAATTGATTTGGCCTGTGTTGCTATGTAGC
This sequence comes from Yasuhikotakia modesta, assembly GCA_036877545.1. Lineage (NCBI taxonomy): Eukaryota > Metazoa > Chordata > Actinopteri > Cypriniformes > Botiidae > Yasuhikotakia > Yasuhikotakia modesta. The sequence continues at coordinate 11,870 of JBAJNP010005331.1, forward strand.
AAAGCCTCTCTTAAAAACCCATAATCCACTGCAATTCTATTAGGTTTTCTATGTAAATTTCAAATTACGTTCTGCGTGGGTTTTTTGCCCATGCACACTGCCTGTCTTAGCTGCCAGGAGGAGGTGCTCCCCACAGGTTTGATAAGTGGACAATTCCACCAGGGGCTTTCCATCAATAAGGTCTGATGTCTGCATTACTGAAACAAGGGAGGGCATTTGCATATTTACTGTCAACAGAAGCTTTATGAGAGTGCGCCGCATGAATCAACATAATTAGTGCAGCTACTGCCTGCTTTTGATATGAAAGATAAAAAAATAACCCCACCGCCCCCTTCCTCTCTCTTGCTCACGCTTTGTTTCAGCACTCAATCTCTCTGTCACTTTGTTTGTCGCTGTCTGATATGGATGACAGGTGGGCTGTAGTGCTGTTGTTTTCCACTGCAGCTGCATATCCAGCGGAGGCACAGGTGTCTGTCCATAATGCAGCTCATTCTGGAGCCACAGCAGATGAACCTGTCGAGATGATTCAGTCATACAGACACTCTGTAAAATCGCTGGGTGCTGCAGAGCTTGTTATTTTTGTTTACAGCATTTATTTAGGTGCTCAGAATCGAGCGTGTCACCCTACATTCTGATTTAAATTAGCCTATTTTAATAAGCGTCTGTATTCTTGGAAAGTTGATGTAATTGATTTGCTTTGGCAGTTGTCTTAGTTGCTTTGTCATGTGTTATGTTTATCAATTTAATGTTACAGTTTAAGTTTACTCTTGACATTTATTAAAAACATCACTAAACCAATGTTACCGGTATAATGGCTAATAATTGTTTTCAAACTGACTTTTTACCCGATTTCTACCCATCACACACTTCTTTCATCATTCCCCTCTGGTAACAGGATGTGATGATGTTGTGACTTGTGACAGAGTTGCCAAAGCAGCCAGCAGACTTTTCACATACAGTGACACGCCAGACAGAATCTCTGCTGCCGCTACCAGAGCGACAAACACAAAGAAATACGGAGAATGAAAGCGGGTGAGATTGAGAGTTGGTAAATAGAAAGAAAGAGACGGAGAGCAGGAAAAGGAACATGACGACAAAGTGAGACAGGGAAGAGAAAAGGTCTGATGACTTTTGAGAGCATTGAGATGGGAAATGAAAAGAGCAGAGAGAGAGAGAGAGAATGTGACAGAATGTGGGTGGGAGTGATAGGAAGGTTTGGTGGGTGTTAAGGAGAATGTGCTATACAGTGGGTGTTTATCTTTCAAAACTGCTCGCTCACCAGTCCTTAAACCCAGGGATTGGGTTACGATAAACAGAAAAAGTGTGAAATGGAGAGAGCAGAAGTAATTAATTGTTTTTAATAACATCACTGGTGAGTGAAGTCAGTATGCTGTTTGCTATGCAGGTCATGTTTACTGAAACATATCAAATCTGTCTTTTAATTCTAGCTTTTGTCTTTCAACGAGTTATGAGTTTTCTTTGTTCAATCCTTTTCCACCAGATCCTTACACTAGCCTTTCAGTGAAACACAAAGCGGTTAATCACTGTTGGGCAAATCGCTGTGTGTTTTCACATCATGAATTACACATGGATGTGTGTCAACAAACTGCCCTGTTTGGCTGCAACAGTAATTTATCTCTCTGCTATATTAAAGATAAGTGTGCTAATGCCTCAGGTGTCAGAAGATGTGGAAAGATGGACACAAAGAAGGTCTGACAGAACGCATAACTGTTCATTCTTCATTAGCCCCTGCTGGAAGATGATGTAACTTCACCATCTGGGCCCAAAAGTATGTTTCTCCAGCTACTTGGAATTTTTTGTATAATCAATCAAAGCATTTTTCCTAGCATTTAATTGTAGTGTTTGTTTTTACCATGCATGATTTATTAAGCTGAACATCTTTCTGTAGGTATTATAGACCTTGGTAGAGTAGTAAGATTTGCTATAGAGAACAGTGTGCCAATGCAGATTTAAGGCTAGCGAGATGCAGACCTAATAATGGCTATTAAGGTCTACTGAGTATTTATATATTTTATATTTTGTCTTTGTCCTGGCAATTTCCAGGACAAAGGGGTGAACAGCTGACTGAGGCTGGAACAGTTAAAAAAAAGTTGTGAGAAGCTGACACTAAACAATAATGTTACATGATTGAACAAAGTCTGTCTGTTGGAAATAAAACCTGGAAAAGATTTACTCAATTCAGTGTAAATGCATCTAAAGTAAGTGTTAGTGTTTCTCTCTTTGAATGCATTATATACTAGAAGAGGAGGCATTGTTCATTTGACTGGTCTTTTGAAATGTTCTCAGAGTTTGTGTAAACACAAAATGGAAATAGGAACCCAATGTCATTGTTTTCTCTTACCAAAATAGAATTGTTGCTATGGAAATCAAATATGTGTAAGTTAAAAATACACCTCTAAGGTTAATTTGTGCCTTAATTAGATAAGCACTTATGAGTCACAGAAGTCATGAGCACTGGTCAAATGTGTGTTTTTTGCACTACAAGTACTGTATGTATGGTGTATTGTTTTTATTGCTTAAGTGTGTCCGTGCTGTTTACTGTTATGTAAATACCAACTATAATAATATACCAAAATATAACTAATAAAATGTGTGGGGACATTTTTGTGATGTTAGGTTAGGAGTAGGGTTAGTGTGTGTGTGTGTGTGCATACAAACAGTACATATTTAACAACCTGTGTGTGTGTGTTTGTGTGTGTGTGTGTGTGTGTGTGTGTTTATGTATATGTAAGGTTAATGGTATTAGGGAGTGGCAGCTTTATAAAATATTTAATTGCTGACATTTTAAACCATGAAGCCTAGCAGGACTGAAATTATAAGAAATGAAATTTCACTTATTTATATACACTTACACTTTATACAATTTCAAAATTCCCTTTCTGTCTTCAAGACAGCACCACACACAGACAGAAACAGCAGAAAGTTTCTGATCACTTAATAGGCAGGGACAGACTGTCCACAGGAAGTACAGAGACTTTTCTCAGTGGGCTGGTCGCCTTGTGAACCGGCCTAGTTGTCAAAACTAATTTTGCATATGAATGATTCAAAGAAATCTCTTTCAAATGGTTTGGAGACCCTGCTTTTCCAGATCCAAGCCTTTATACTGTTATTTTAAAGAGACTGTGAACCAGCATGAGAGAAAATGACCGAAATGTTGTTCCTATTCATGGCAGCTTGCCTGTATGTTTGCTAGTAGATTTAAATATGTTTGTTAAATATGTACTGCCATTAATGTTTTAAAGTTCTGCATTTGTGTCTGACACAGTTCTGTATTTTAAACAAGGTACAATTATGAATATTTCTGTTGTTGCCAGTGCTCTATGGGCGAGCAGATCCAAAATTGATTTTACTAAAGCTATTCAAAGCATTGATTACTAAACCCGAGACCTGTGGGTGGCACTTCGAATATTTTCTTGGACAATGGGGGGGCTTGGACAGGAAGTGAAAAAGGTTCCACCACCATTTTGAATGATTTTGTTTTTAGTGTGGTCCAGTTCCCATATGTCTCCTACTACATTAAGCTTTGTGTGCAGTTCATTGAAAATGAAATGTTACATGCTGCTATCTGTACTGCAAAAAAGGTTGTAATTTATTTCCATTTACAGTTTCTGAGTCTGAGCAACCAAGAATAAAAGCTTGATCAATGAACGCTAAGTGCTCTGTGGTTGCTCTCTGGTAGGAGTGTAGCAAACATTATATGCATTATATAACTATGGTGATTATTCTTGGAACACAGAATCAAACATTCTTTTCAGTGTTATCTAGATCAGACCAAGTTCGGGTATTACAAAACACCAGTTGTGCAGTTTCAGATTTCTTTAAGTTAGAATAACTTATAAAGACCCACACAAACATTCAGACTAGTGGATGACTTGTAATTAAGTTACACAAGTCTTTGTAGACAGGACAGGGTAGCATATTCACTGACAATAATAACAAATGATTTATGATTATACAGGCTTAAAATTGAATACATGTAGTCTCTGGACAACCTTAATACTATAACTGTCATATCAGTACTACAAGTCTGTGTTTTGTTAAAATACTC
>JBAJNP010005331.1:15952-29496 GCA_036877545.1 Yasuhikotakia modesta
CCAACCACACACACACACACACAATTTAATGTGCTTACAATATTTAGTAGATTTATAGGACTTTTGAATCCATCTCTTTGTTTGAAATAACAATGGCACAACCAATATTGTGACCTCCCTGTATGTGGACCTGTGATAAATGGGCAGAATGTCTGAAGAACCAGTTTGACAGCGGTTATTTTTTTCAGCTATTCTTAGTGTAAAAAATTAGTTTGCCTTGATTTGGAAGTTGGAAGAAGAGTTGCTGCCACAAACTGTTTTTAAAGTAGGAAGAATGTTTACAAAGACACACTCTTATTCTCTTCAATATACAGACAAACTCAGACATACACCCACGTCTGGCAGAGAGAAACGTTAGACAGCCCTCAGGGGCTGTGAAAGGACCAAACATGGTTTTGAGCCTGGATAATACATGATGGCAGCTTCACCTTGGAGACTGTCGACAGTTAATAAGTGAAAGCTGTCCCTGTAAATCCTCAGAGGAAGCGACTTAAAATACCTGAGGGAAATTGAATGTGGCAGAGCAAGAAAAAAAAGCGTAGTTTTTCTTATTAAATAAAATCAATATTAAGCAATATTGTAAAACCCAGAACATTTTTATCTGTGTTTTAACAGCAGTGCCCTTTCATGACACTGAAGCAGGATAAATATTCAAACAATAAAATGTTTCTGAAAGTCAATAATGCTAAACATTTGACTAATATTTATTCAGACATGTGGAAACTATTTTACAAAAGTGTATGCGTTAGACTTGCTTTTGGTACATCCTTGTCTAAAACTGGCTGCCACAGGCACACAAAACGCCCATTTTTTTCTAAAAACGGAACTGGTTTCATAGCTTGTTGCTTGATCCTGCAACGTTTACAACCTACAATCTACAATCAAAGTCCATTGTTGTAGCTGTACGTTTCTCCACAGCATCACACATATGTATGTGCCTGAGATGACTGTGGGTGAGCAGTGTCATGTGACACAGTGGACTGTGAAACAGTGTATGTGTCAGGTTTGGTTAAAAATCTTTTGTAAGTATATGTCATTTTGTAAGTACAGTTGGCACTGACACATTTAAATGTAGTAAATTTGAATGAGCAGGCAGGTAGTTTCTGGACTTATTACTGCGAACAAAGATTAATCACACATGGCTTCACAGTCATGCTATTGGCCTAGAATATAATAAAACCTTGCAGAGCAAAGATATGAATAATGCTCTGTATTTGAGGTCATGGTCCCTGTGCCTCTGAAAAAATGAACAAAACACAATGAACAGATTTACTATATAAATGAGCTCAAACACATGCAAAGCTTCCTTGAACTAAATTTATTCACTTCCCAAAGAACAGCAGCGTTAGTTTATAAATTGGTACCTCACAGAGCATAGCAAAGAAAGAATTGATTGAATCTTTCTGGGCAGACTAAAAGACAAAAGAAACGATGTTTTCCCTAAAGCTTTTCCAGCTGTCCATTTCAGTCTGAAAGTAAATGATGGTGTAAGCTAAAGTTAAATTAGAAGGAAACGGACCACTTTACAATTGTTTCTGTCTTTAGAATCACCGATCTAATGTACCATTGCCAAAAAGGCATTTATAAGTTATATTGTAGATTAATAGTATTTTTAAATGCCAAGTAATGTTATATTAAATTAACCAAAATACTAAATTAGAATTATTTTTGCATGTATAAATATAGCACAAATAAAAATGCTCTCCTATGTGCTTTTCTATATATTTGTCTTATTTTCTAAGTTACTAATGTCTGATAGCAGATAGATGATTTCTAGGTAGAAAAAGGAACATCAGGGTTAAGTCCAAAAAGAGAAACAGAAAGAGATATAATTGGCCCTGACCACAACTTATATTTTGCCACCTGGGTTCCTTGAACCCCCATTCACCTCACAATAGCATCAGAAGCCCTGCTGGGACTGTGTCTCCCTTTTCTCTGAAATCCCACATTTCTGCCCCTTTGGCATCTTGTCGTCGGTCCGTTGCTTTGATGAATTGACATGAGTGAGATTTCTGATATGTTACACCTTCAGGCTCAGCTTTGAAGTTAGTGTTGAGCCTTCGCAACACATCTATTTTTATTTCAATTTACAGCATGATTCGACAGAGGGGGAGTCTGGGAAGTGTTGAGGTCTAATAGATATCTGGCCCTGATTCGACCTCAGAGTGCCTGGGTACCAGGTGAGTTGAAGTAATGTTGCATTAACGCTCAGTAACGACCTCAACCACTGCCGGTGAATCAGGCCAGACAAGCTAGCAGATCAGAGAGAGGTAATGTTACTCTGAGTGTAGCACTAGAAACTTTTGTGAATAATTGACAAATAAAGTTTTTGTATGAGAGATGAGAGATTAGAGAGCAGATGAAAGCTGCACTGGGAATATGTGCAGTTGGCTTTGCGATGGATTGTATTGTTCCAGTGTGGCTGCCTAAAATGAAAGTTTGTTCAGTTATTCCAGTAACTTTCTGTGCCCTGGTTTGACTGCACAGACCATTTGTTAATGTATCTTATGGATCATGTATTGTTTAGTTTTTTTTTTTTTTTTTACAAAAGTCCATTCAAAAGTCCTCTGTCAGGATCTCCAGAGAGTTCCCCTTCTAAACATTGGGATCTCTTCAGTTCTATAGCAACCACATAACAGTTGACTGTGTATGTGTCTAGGAGGAAGATTAATGGCAGCGTGAATGCAGCTCAGCATGAACATGAACAGTACACATGTAAATATAGCAGCAACCGTCATTTAGTCATGAAGTGTGTCGGGTGACCTTCAGTCTAATGAATTCTTTATAGTCACGTACTGTACGTCGCCGTCCCAGATGTGAGAGCCAAAAGATTTAGAAATAAAGGTATTACAGTTAAACTGAAAAAAGGAATAATGTGTACCTGGAGCCAACAAATAGCATAAACATGCTGCCAAGGAAAGATTTCTTTCCTGACATGGAATTAGGATGAATGAAAAGAAAGTAGACAAGATGTTTTTTTTAAGATGAATATAAGTCATAAACAGACCATTTTTCATGTTTCAAAGCAAATGTCACCTTTGTGTGTAGCCTGTCTCCTGCAATATTGACTGTGTACCAGCATCACACATTTTACTGGCATCTCTGTACACCTGAGAGCATTTGTATGCAGTGTGTGCCTTGGACAGATATTGACTTTCTATAGAAATGATTACTGGCTGACCAGAGACATTGCACAAAACAGAGGAAATTTTAACTTTTGTAAATACCAGATTGTCTAAATACCAGATACCTGATAATTTAAACACACATGCATATGCATTGTGAGAATTGGGCACCTTGTATAATGTACTTGTGCCTCACAGCCAGCAGTAGGAGCTGTCCTTGGTGCTGAATTATTTTGCATTTTACCCTGGTGTTGCCAGTGAGCATAACTGTTTTCACCTGTGTAATGCAAGATGTTACCTTTAGATGTCTGTTGCATTAAACAATATTATTATTGGTTATTATTCAGATACTGAAGCTATTGCCATTGTAATTAACTTGCCCCGCACGATTTATTTCCAGTTGTTGCTGTGAACAATTGACCTGAATGAACAAAATGGTTGTAAAATGGAAGTCTTAATCTTTTTTCAGGCTAAGGACCCTTGTAGAGAGAGAAAATAGAACACCTGATTAGATATTGCCTGTGACAATATGTAGCATTAGTGCCCTCTAAGTGTCTTAATGATGTGCAAGTCATTAACATAATTATTACTGATGTGCAAAATCATATACTTGCTATTTAAATTTTGTGATGCATTACAACGTAGAAGGCACAATAAATTTAGCAAAACTTTAGCTATGGTTGTAGTAAGTGTGGTGTTTTTTTGTCTTGTTTTTGCAAAAGTTAGTTTAAAATAAAAAAATTATTTGTGGGCTCCCTACAGTAGTGCTTCGGACCCCCTGTTGAAATCCCCTGCTGTAGAAAACACCCTACGCTGCCACTTATAGCAACACAGGAATGCAACACGTATTTGTGTTGTTAGTTGTGGCATTTTGACATTTCAAAACTTCAATAAATCTTGTTTACACAGCTTCACTCATTTACATTCATACACTTGTAAAGTGTATATGTTAGCTTTAAATAGTGATTTGGATTTCATGCAAGAGGTGCAGAGAAATTCCAGGTAAACGTTGTACATTAGCCTCCTCAGTGGCACAGGTAATGGTTCAAAACCAGGTACAAGGTTCAAACAAACAATCCTTCCAACTCTGAGCCATAACCACCCCAGAAATGTTTTTGCTCAAACTAAACTAGAATTAGGATGAAAGTGCTATTTTATTTTTTCTTTATTTATTATACAGGTTAATTTTAGCAGCCTTATAGATATTTAAGTATCAGAAGATAAGACCTGATGGACAGAAGATCAGCCTAGATCAGCTGCCTTTTGGAAAGTGTGGTCTTTCATTGATGCCTACTGCAGAGAGCTGTCTTGCTCTTTTTTTTCTCACTTTTCCTCATTCTGCTACTGCAGGTTGCAATATTGACATTCACTACAGACACAAGCACAAAGAGGGAGTTGAGGGTGGTTGAACACCTAATTGAATTCTTCATGTTCCAGAAACAGGAGTATGCTGGACTCTGTTCCGACACAAAACAGACATATAGAGGAAATAGAGGTGTGGACTCCTGGCACAGTTACACAGAAGATTTGCTTATGGCTATATGTTCTTCCAGTAAGATGGTCTTCCTTACCTCTCTCTCCCTCACTTTCTTGCTCATTGTAACTTTATCTTTCACAGACATTTTGTACTTTATCTGCAACCAAGCTTTAACAACAGATGAAAAGCTGAGTAGAATATTAATCTTACGCATTGTGTGTAAAACTTTTTTTAATTTGCAGTCAGCACCTGATGTTAATAATGAATGTTAAGGAAGGGTCTCTCAGGTGTAGTAAGATCTGCTAATCTCCCACATGTGTATTTGTTCTTCTTGTCATTATCAAAGACCCACTTTCCTCAGTAAGCTGTCATGGATTTAAAATTTTCACTGCATGATTTTAATGTTGATGGGTCTTTCTCTCTCTGTTTCTTCCACTCTTTCTTTCTCTACTTTAGTTCTACTTTTTCACTTTTATTCTAGATTTCTTTTCATAAGAGGCATGTTTACAACAGCTGCTATGGGCCATAACCTTAATAAAGTTCAAAAGCTTTGGGTTAATTTAAGGTTAATCCATAAATACCTTAAATGGATTGCTCTGCAAATGCTCCAATAGTTTGTCCTATAGTTAATGTGCTATGTATTTATTATAGACATTATGTAGATATAGAGCAAACCATTATTTGTGAAATTCTTATCCTGTCCTCTGTGCTCTTGGTTTTAGTTTCAGAATTGCAAAAAGCAACATTTTGTCCCTTTTACAGTGTCATGCCAACACAGGAACACACGCCTCCTAGGTTGTTCATTAAGTGTTGTGCCAGAGTTATGCAATCCTTTTGTAACACATTCAAAGGTAAATTAAAACATGGAGAACTCTTTGGGCATGTGTAGGTGTAAAGTATCTTTTAAAGCACAGCACAACTCTTTGAATGATGTCCCAGCACAAATCACTATTACAGTGTCTAAAGATTTAGCTCAAGGCAACACTATAGAGGTAGAGACAAGACTTGACCTAAGTGATGTTCTTCACCACCCTCAGAACCATCTGCTTTATTTAGAAAATGAAAGCTTTTTTCAATGATGATCAACTTCAAACTTTAATGATTAATTTAAATTAATTGGTTTGTTTCCAATACTGTAGCTGTATTATCTGAAATGTTCTCTGTGTACCCCTTTTTTTTGTATACATGTAGACTAGATTCCGTAAAGAAACTGTAACTGCAGGGACAGTCAATCTGGAACAATCCTGGTACACGTCTGCGTCTGAGAACTCCCTTGTAAATGTCATATACAGACTGGAAAATTTACATTTGGAATGTGATTGCAACAAGCGATTTCATGTGATTTACAGAGCTGCTCTTGAGAGGTGATATGCAGTAATCAGACAGTAATTGGTGTGTATTTTTGCTTGATTAGTAGGCAGAATATGCAAGCGAGGAGCTATAAATGGGCAGAGCTGAAGTAAGATGTATGACTGGATAGGGCGGAAAAAATTACAGCATTAACATTAGCCGTATGATACATAACAGCTTGAGTAATAAGTGTGGAGAGGGGTGCATTGTCCCCTGACAGGCACTGGCCCCCAGACAAGTCACTAAATCAAATGCACAAATCCCACCACTGTGTCTCATACAGTGTTTACATTGCGCCAAAGGATATTTATTGTTAGTTTCTCAGTGCATGTAGTAATGCATGTAGCAAAGGTTTACTCAGATCTTAATGTATACACATCTATCTGTGTGATTTGCCTCTGTAAAAAAATGTTTTAATTAATTTGTGCAAGACAATAACCCTGCAGATACACTTTAGGGCAATATAGCTTCAAATACCAATGAGCTTTCATCACATTAGTGTCAGCATGGTCACACACAAACCTTCTTCCCTGAGTGTTTAATAAACAGGCATAATTAAATTTAACTGTACACACTGTATGAACAACAGGGTATTAAAAGACATCATGTAGTTTAAGCATTATTCGTGCAGAAGTGATCTGCATCACATTAGCAGATGATGTTACTGGCAGATCCTTAATCCAATAATATGATGTGCCTGACTAATATGCTATGATAATTCTTCATTATTGCAACTCAATTTTTTATAGGATTTACACTGATTAATTTACTCCCCACATGTCCTTCAAAAAGAAAATCCCTGCAAAAAGTATGAAAAATCAGAATTTAATTGAAGAGAAAACTGTATAATTTCCTTAAAGGCTTGGACCGGACACAAATTGTACATACATTGTCTGCCCTGAGACAAGGCCACATTGTCCGAGCTAGTTGTGTGTGGTTTATCATTTCTACTTCACCAGACTCTCCTTGTCTCTTTGTAGTCCTCAGACAGAGTTGGTAAAGTTAAAAAAGTTCCCAGCCTTCACTTGAAGACAGAGACCTTTGTCCTGAGATAAGGCCATCAGCTTCCCTTCACTGCAGGAAGTCCCAGAGGCGCTGCTGCCCCATTCCATGGTTGTACTGCTTGAGACATCCCGAGAGCACTGCAGAGAGAGCAGGTTAGAAGTTAGAAGCGCTGGCATAAATGACAGCTTATCAGACTGTGACATCTGAACCGAGCTTGGCGCGAAATCGTCGCATGCCAGGGATGACATTATCTGGGTGTCTGCATGCTTTCTACTTCCTTGAAGCATCTGATGACATTGTCAGCACAGGTGACCAATCAGCAACAGCAGAGGGAAGAGCGTATCGGACTGGAACAGCAGCACTGGCTGTATAAGTCAATCAGTTTCTTATATTACTTTAAACAAGCAGTAACCCAACTGTCTGAACTATAACCAAACATTTGATAAATCTGTTCAATTTTAAGCAATTACAAAACAGTATTCATAAAGGAGCTTTGCCTCTCAGCAACACTGAATTCTCAAATATACTTTATATAAAGTCTTCATTAAACCATGCTTTTGGGCTAGTGCAATATAACTGCATATTTCTGAGGAGAAACAATAGTCACAATTTATTTTACCCATTATTCAGTATATTAGGACTGCCAAAAAGATCAGGGAGTGTATTTTAAATCTGATGAAAAATGTAACCATTGACCACAATGGTTAACCATTGAACCATTGAACCAGCTTGACCACAACTCAACTGTTTCTTTCCTGTTGTTTTCTGTGTCCCTATGAAGCAATGAAAAGTAGACATTGACTCTTCAGATTTCCATTTAGATAACATCCCATCTGGTTACCAACACGTCTCTGTCACTCTCAGTCCTCCCCCTCCCATCCTCCTTATCAATTACAAAGCCACTTTTAAATCCCAGTTAATAGGATGTTAATGCATTATTGGGTATGTGGGTGATGTGCTATTGAAGGGAGAGATGGACATTATTGCCCTTGAGCACAATTTGCGTCCCAGACAAGATCTGCATCTCAATATAGGCAGATGAAGAGATTATTTTAGAAGTAGCAGCAGGCACTTCTTCGTGTTTGTCAGCATTTTTGTAGGGCTATATTATCACTTATGTTTATATGGGTCATCTTGTAATTTACATTACAAATTATATATTTATATTATATTGGTGAGGAAAACAACATGCACTTAGTCCAGTGAAATATACACACCTTATACAACATAAAACATTATACATTGATGTAATTACCAATCATTTGCTCCTCACAGTGATGTGGCTGTTCATTTGGTATGCAGCAAATACCTCGTTCTTATCCACATAGTGAAGTCTGGTAATCTGTTTACTATAAATTGAAGTAGATGGAAGACAAGATTACTTCCTGTGATAACACCACTCAGTGTGTCTCCACTTAAAATATACCTGCAAGGCATAGACAAGCAGTGTTTTCTTTTTTTATTTTTACAACATGCATAAAGTGAATAAAGTCAGTGGATTTTAGGCTTTGTATATAAGCACAATGACAAAAAACTCTTGATCCTATTAGACATTTCAGGTTTATTAGTTTTATTAACTGTTGAGCATAGACACAACAGTTGTAGATAGAGCTGAATAATGTGGATGAGAACAGCTAAACAGCCCTTAATACACCATTATGTGTGCCAAAAAAAGCCTCTTTCTCTATTCTCCAAAGTAGCTGTGTGTTTTTTTGGCATAAACCTGTAAATATCTTTATTACGGTAGATGTGCTCTTAACAGCAGGAACTAGACTTAAGCATTTTACTGCATGCTGTAAGGAGTTGTATTATAGAGTGATCTGTCACATGACAATTATGTGATTTGAATGATAACGATTTAGATTATAAAGATTATAAAGCACAGAACTGACTGCAATAAAAATAGACTTATTGGGTGCATATGCCAGCCATAAACTCTGATCAGCCCCGGTCAACAAGGGTGTCGCCCTCTTTCATGGCTAGATGCAGTAACTTACTTTCTATTTCTTGCTATTAATCAATTCTGAAAAATGCAGATTGATTAAAATATATTTAGTTCTCTGAGACGTATGATTCATCATTTTAAATGCAAAGGTCAAATAATAAAAAGCCCTCATTAGGTCTGAGAATGTTGGAATGAGAAAATCAATGGATCACATGAAGAGGGCTTAAGATATACACGTAGCATATTTAAAGCAGCATTGACGTGATTCTTGCTCTCGTTTGTCTTTGTGTCAGTGAAGCTTAGGGGGTCATTTTTTACATTCGTGATACAGTGTTGGTTTTCTGAAGGAATGCATATGCCTCAGTGTCCTTGTGTGGGCATTGTAACTGCTTTTAATGTGGAAGTTCAAAACCAGAAATCCTCACATCACTTGAATCTACAAAGACAGGCGGATTAATTGCTTTGGCAGTGACACCATCATTGGCAACTCGCTCTGTATGTGTGTGTTCACACTGGCACTGACCAGAAATGGCACTTGTTGTTAAATGCCTGACATAATCCCTTTCACACGGCGCCAGTGTCCAGCTGTGCTAGAAGAATACATCAATGGATAGTCGGGTCTGATGCGAGGGGTCAGTGGTTCCCTGTCAGCTTTTAATGTGCTGTTAGCAGAGCAATAGCAGCAGCAGGATACAAGGGACTTAATGCGTCTTTGTTAAAGTGTCCGAGTGTGGCTCTCCTCCCCTTCCCTCTGGGATTACCTCTCTTAGAGATTAAACTCTTTTTCTGTCACAACTAAAGTGCAGGAAGTTCAGCTTGGTCTTGGGGAAAGATGTTCAGGCCCACGTCTGCAAGTCTGGGTTATACAGATGCATAATGTGGTTTATATCACGTGCGCATGCGCGCAGTGTTTAATTGCACGGAAAATATATTGTCAGTAATTACATTACACATCAAATAGTTACAGTAGGTTATTACAGCCGGTTTTTAAAATAACTTAACAGCTGTGTTTGTTAGGGCCATTAAAATGAGTCAGGTTTTATTGCTGTCTCATTTAAGTAGAGCCAATGGCAGCGCAAAGTCACTCTGCTGAGTTCTCTAGGTGCCTGTTGCACCTCTTTAATGAAATGAATAAACAGGCTCGTGGAAGCAGCAGCCCCAAATGTCAAGAGTGATGCAGCTGATACAGTACGGAGACGACCAGAGCCAAACTGCATAGTCATAGATTAAAAATGCCAATAGACTTTATTTTCAGTTGACAGAGAAGGAATTGCTGCCTCAAATAGCCGCGGCTCAATTGCAGGCAAACCGCGTCACATTGATCAAAGCAGATGCCGTGGCAACAGCCGGCAGTAAAATCAGACGTACTTACTGTACTGGATTTATTAAAACGGGCTGCGAGAATCTGACAAGCTGTAACCCAGTCAGCGTAGATAAACAGGAGCAAACAAACGGGATGTTTTCAGGAAATGTGTGTGAAGCCTCTTTTTAATACTCATGCCAGGTCCGGCGAATACAGTATTTTATATGTGAAGAAATAATGAAAGTAATAGAAGAAAAAGTAATAGAAAATAATAGAAACTCATTACTTTAAAATAAATATTTAAAGTATTAGTATTTTTAAAGTATTTTTAAAAACACACAAGTGCTTTCAAGCAGTGAGTAGCCCTTGTCTAGAATGATTTACCATATGGCATATGTAATTGTCAAGTGTTGTTTTTACATCTGTTTTCGCCCTCGTAAAATCTTAACACAAGTACAGCTGTGTAAATTGTATAAAACCTGACGTCATGCGCTTGAAATGACGTTGACGGCCGTTTGCGCGCGCGTGCGTCATAGGCGTCAGTAGATCAGCCAGGAGGATCGACCGCAGCGCCGCTAGCTGAGAAACATGATGTCTCTTGCTACCCGTTCGGGGACTTTGTCCCCGTATCTGCAAGCTACAAACTATGCCGTGGCAGGTCCGCTGAAGCCTTTAATACCGGGCGTCGTCATAAAAAGCGATAAACTCTTGATGGACGTCAAGAAACCGTTCCTGTGTCGTGAGTCCTTGTCCGGTCAGTGCGCTAAGACTGGCCTCTCCGTGTCCGTCAGCCTCAACGGTGAGTCTCATAGCGGGTTAGAGTTAAATCGAGAGTCCCGGTCTGATCACAGGCCTTGTAGCAGGAGATCAGTCAAGGACACAGCGTTATCATATTTAATGTGCGTTATTAAAAGGGTTGTAGCGCTTGTATTAGCTTTTCTTACTTAAGGTTAAGTTACTATTATCTTAATTTATCTAAGCTGAGTTGTTTGCGAAAAGACAAAAGGTCGCATATATTAGAGCAATTATCTTAGCCGAGGCCTTGCTAATGTCCTTGCTATAGCTGAAGGCACGTCAGTATGATTGTGTTCAAACAATTCATCGCCTTATTAAAATGATGCTGTAAAATGCTGCGTTTTATTAAGATTAAATGTTAGTTTAAGGTTATTAGTATGCCAGTGTTGAGATTAATGTTTTGTACCATTTGTACTTGCATAGCACTTTGCTTGTAGCATGGTGTGATAGGCCTACTGTAGATCTACTGGTCTTTTATTTAAAATCAGCTTCTGTTGTGAAATATATATTTTCTCATTTATTGAAATGTCGATTTCTTATTAGTTGTAATTTCAGAACAGAAGTATAAGACTTAACATGTGATGTGCATCTCAAACGTGATATTTTCACTCTTTAGGTGCATAGTGACATTACAACCTGTTACAGTATATTGTTAAGAATTAAACTTAGTGATGGCATGAGATGCATGACAGTCTGAAGTTATGATGATGATTGTATAGACACTGGAAAATATTTGATATTTGAAAAACTTGATTAATGTGCTTTTTTGTAGCTCGTTCTGGAGTGCGATTTGCCCACACAGACATCAAGATCCCTGATTTTTCTGACTACCGCCGACCTGATGTTGTAGACCCAAAGAAGTCATCGCAGGAGAGCGGCGATACCCGTCGGGCCTTTTCTTATCTGGTCACGGGTTCCACAGCTGTAGTTGGAGTCTATACAGCCAAGACGATTGTCTCGCAGTTTGTCTCCTCCATGAGCGCCTCAGCTGATGTGTTGGCCCTGTCCAAGATTGAAATCAAGCTATCAGACATCCCTGAGGGTAAGAACATGACCTTCAAATGGAGAGGGAAGCCCCTGTTTGTACGACACCGAACAGAAAAGGAGATTGCAGCTGAAGCTAATGTTGATCTGTCTGAGCTTCGGGACCCCCAGCACGACAAAGACCGTGTTATGAAACCATCCTGGGTTATCGTCATCGGTGTCTGCACCCACCTGGGCTGTGTGCCCATTGCTAACGCCGGTGACTACGGTGGCTATTACTGCCCGTGCCACGGCTCTCATTATGACGCATCTGGTCGCATTAGAAAAGGCCCTGCTCCCCTCAATCTGGAGGTGCCGTACTACGAGTTCCCAGATGATGATACAGTAATTGTAGGATAAAGGAAAGAACTATACTCTGATAATACCTGTGATCAACACTGAATCTGTTCTTTCCTTGTTTGATTTGTCCATCATGCTTCAGATAAAAATTATCTACATTGACTGAGTGGGTGACAATGGTTAATTGTAAGTAATAAATGTGTATTTTATCTGATAGAAAGTCTGTCAGTGTTATTTATTCAGTCTCAACATCTGTTTTAACAAACATCATTCTTGCTAGCCAAATGAATAACAAATGCACATCATTTATCAAGTGATGAAGGCAAGAGTTTAAAGGATGGAATTTTTTGACAGCCGAAAGTTGTTAAATGTTTCAGGAAGTTATTACTGTAGGTGAAAACAAAAGTTACAGTTAATTTAGCAGAACTTCAGAAATGAAATGTGCAAGGTGACAGATTGCTGTAGCACTGTGAAATTTTCTGTTGGTCACAGGCAATAGGACATGACACAATTACAGCTTACATTCAGTGGAAGCCCAAAACACAGCAAAGGTAAAATTGGAGAAACGTTTAAAAAGTTATGATGATGATGATAATCTTGATGTGTTCAAAAAGCTCAAATGTGCTTGCATGTCACCAGAATAAAATATTTACACATTATATGCTGTCACTGGCAATTATCTGTTAAGTTATATTGTATTTAAGGGTGCATTTCATACGTACATTAGAAATTGTCTATTAAATATCAATGCATTTTACAAGGGCATATTCTGTTAAAAACCTAAAATCTATTCAGTCATTACGTTTGATCAGTTAAAGTGTCTTGGGTTGTTTTTTGTAAACAAACACGCCTGTGAGGAAGGGCCAAGTTTAAATGTTTACAAACAGCATAATTCTATAAATTGCAGTGAAGCTTCGATTAATCTGTGAACTAATAGTCTATTAGGAGGGATGATGTGATACTGGCAGTTCAAACTGTTCATGCCTGTGGGAAAATAGAGAAATGTGCCGCACCTCTCCTGCAATCCTGAGTCCTGACATGAGCAGAAGTGATTAGGGGAGTAAAGCTGGCCAGCATGTCTGGCGTTCCCATGCTTCATTGAGTAATAACCAACTATGAAAAGAAGTACTTGATGTCTCTCTTGATAGGGCCATGAAGGGACAAGATATGCGCAAGTGCTCTCAAAGTCTTTTATCATTAATCAAGATTCTTTGAGATAAA
>JBAJNP010005332.1:0-17598 GCA_036877545.1 Yasuhikotakia modesta
CAGTGTCTCACACTCACCAGTGTCTCACATTCACCAGTGAGCGAGAGACAGAGAGAATCACAGAGGGTGGGCTCTCACTGACAGGTAGGCATGGGAAGAAAAGAGAGAGACAATGTATAGACAGGAGGTTGAGAAGAGGTCTCGATAACACACAAATCATACCTGTTCCCAGTAGCTCAGATCCTGCAGAACAAGAGAATCTCTCTCTTCCTCTCTCTCTCTTCCTCTCTCTAGTACCTGCTTGTATTGTTCATCCCCTTCAGTGCTGCAACAAAAGGTGGACATATGCTTTAGTTTTTTCTCTCTCCTCTGCGATCACTGTTTCTTTTTCTGTTTTGGGATGTAGGCCATCAACAAACACAGTGTTTAGTATTCAGTGATGGCTTGTATACGGGGGACAGAATCAATTCTTAGGCTCTCAGTAACGGGGCAGAAGAGATGATTAATGATGGTAACGTTTATTATAGAAGCTGAAGTGTGTGTGTGAGCATGTGTGTGTGTGTGAGAGTGCGTGTGTGTGTGTTAATGGTCCTGCGTCAAGAGCTGTTCTGTTTGCTGGTTGTATGTATAATTGAGAGTTTCCACACATTTGGCAGGACGGTGTGCGAATCACCTGTAATTACCACCTACACGTGCTGCACAAGCATTATATAAACCCTGTGTGACTTCTGTTTGCTCTCTCTGCAGCTGCACAATGCGACGAATCTGCAGGATACGCAGTTAAATGTCCTGCAGGGACGGTTCCACTGACCCAAGGACTTTGGAAAGTCTCTCAGCAGTCGCAACACATAAACCGAACAGAACCAGCGACTGAATCACTCCTTAATGATGCGAGACAAAACGTGAGTCCAACACTTTAACATATGCTGCTTTCTGTGATTTAATTACACTCATAAGCTTTCCGTATACTTGTGATGTTTCACTTACAGTTTGCAGCAGCACACACACACACACACACACACACAACAGCTCAGCTTTGCTGATGACTGTAGTTATTTTAAGAGGTCATGTCCTCTCTGTGTACTGCTGTTAGTACAGTAGAAGTTGATTTAGTGCTTTAAAAAAACTAGTAGGCAGTCTACCTAGGCAGCATTTCAGGGATGCTCAGAAATGCTGTGCTGGTGAGCAGCTCACTAGGGTTTGAGACGAGCACAGCGCTTACTCACCAGCATCACATTCACACTCGCTCTCAACAATCAGCATTCATTCATTTCTGCATTATGTCTTCAGGGCTTTAAGCATGACTCAGTGGTGCAGGATGTTACAACACTGCCACCTAGTGTTGTGTGCTGTTGTGAGTCTGTGCATATAGGCCTCTGTGTACAGTACACACGTGTGTTCACTGCATGATGAGGTAGAGACGGGAATGCTGGAACCATCTGCTCCACATTAGAATGAGACCTCCAGTCCAATTCAATTACCATCCACAGTCAACCCAGAGAGAGAGAGAGAGAGAGAGAGAGATGGGGAGCGAGATAAAGAACATTAAAAAACAGTTTTAGTTTTCTCTGATGAACTCTACATCTAATGGTGGGACGACTGCAAAAGTCATTCATAACACAAACACACACTCACTGCATATAAACGATGTGATGAGAGCGATGAATATGACAAACCATAACTTTCTGTAGTGTGTGAGAGAGACAGAGAGAAGGAGGAATGAACTCACTCCATCAACTTTGAGTGTGTGAGTAAGAATGAGAAGGTGTGATAAAACTCTCAATGCAGAATATATATATAGCGGAGGTGTGTGTGTGTGTGAGAGAGAGAGAGAGAGAGAGAGAGAGGGAGCAGTAAATCTGTTTGTTTTGGTTTATTTTTAACGCTTTCTTTGATTATCATAATTTAAACTTTCTCAGGAGGGAATTTGGCAATAAAATCCAAAGCCAGTTCTTGTTTTTTTCTTTTCATCTGATTAATGATACATGTGCTGCCAAACCGCAGAATATTACCACATTATATTTAACACAGTTTCCTCATTCTCAGTCATTATAACTGGAGCTTTTGTGCAGTGAACACACAGTCCTTATCAGTGCACATAAACAACACACAGCAAATGTGTGATTGTAGCTCTTGATTGTAATGTCTGTATTACAGCAGTGATAAATCAATCGGTTACTGCTTTATAAAACATTATCATTCTGAATAATGATGCTCTTTTAATGACATCATAACTGAGAGTCTGCTTTCACTTTTAAATGTCTTCCTCACAATGCAGGGTTATTGTAATGACATGCACAAATAAAAACGAGGGTTCACAATTATTAATGAATGGTTAATATCCAACATTTAAAGTTTTAGACTGTGAAATGCAGATTTTTGTTATGTAAGTTGTAATAAATATGAACGTGTGATTTTTAGAATAATAGTTCACACATTAGACTGGTTGCATTAGCAGACACACGTTTCAGTGTTTAATGTATGTTGCCACAAATGTATTTTTTTATTTCAAACATCAGATGTCTATCTTCAGAGCAGAAGGTTTTGTTTATTGGGAAAGACAACACAATGTCTCCCACTGTCAAAGAAGAAAAACTTGTGTGTGTTTGTGTTGTTTGTTGATGTGATGATGAAGATGATGATGGTATTGAATGTGGTGGCTGCTGCTCTCATTATGCGTGCGTGTGTGTGAGTGAGTGTGTGTGTGAGTGTGTGTGTGTGTGTGTGTGTGTGTGTATGCGTGTGTGTGTGTGTGTGTGTGTGTGTGTGTGTCCTCAGGCTCAGGCTGTAGTTCAGTGATGGCACAGAATGCTGGAGGTGTCTGTCATGTTTGTCTGGACAGATTATTCCTCTGAGTGTGTGGAGAGAGATTGTGCCTCTTTTCATGCTGTCGAACTGGGGGTCAGGTGACCCACCGCTGTCACTCTCTCTCTCCATTCCTCTATAATTCTCTGCAGTCCTCGTCTCAAACCTGTGTTCCTGCCTCTCTTCCTCTCATTTTCCCCTCTGTCTTTTGCTCTTTTTTTTACTGATGCACTAAAATGAAAACTTGCTCCTACCCATAAACCTTGTTCTCATTCTTTGCCCACAGAGAGTATGAAGACGAGGGTTCTCTCTTTCTGGTGTCCTTCACAAAGTCCAGGAGGTGTGTGTGTGTTTGAGCTCAGGGAGATGGAGAAACAAAGAGATAAAGTCTGAAAAATCAAAAGAGATTTGTGACGTGCGTTTGTGCGTTTATGTGTTTTGTGTGTGTGTGTGTGTGTGTGTGTGTGTGTGTGTGTGCACGTACATCAGGTGCCGGCAATCACTGTTTTTCCCCGCAGTGAGGCTATAGCTCCACTGTTGGCATGGAGACGGCTGCGGCAGCGCGTGAGGCTGCTGCTATGGTAACACGGTATGCCAGAGAGGAGGGGTCGAGAGGCACTGCTGTTCACTTTGTCCTCTCTTTTGTTTGCTTCATACTTCCAGCTGTGTGTGTGTGTGTGTGTGTGTGTGTGTCCTCACATTTCACAAATGTAGTGAACCATGTCAAAAACCGTCTAATTTAGATCATAAAAAGCTCATAAACGCACCAAATCATGTTTTGCTTTAAGTGTATTAATGTCAACAGGTTCCGCAAAGGTTATATTGAGAGGTAACTGTGGTAAATAACACTGTATATGTACATTTCTCTCTCATACGCCACTGAGAGAGGTACAACTCCTCACAAATAATGACAGATAGCACACAATGAACAATAACGTTTGCAACAACACCATATAATCTGTTTTGTGTTGTAGATATTTCTTTTTGTGTTTTAGTTTTCATTATATGTAAAGCTGCTTTGAAGCACTGCAATATTGTAAAAAGCGTTTGATAAATAAATTGAACTGAATTGTGTAAAAACAAGTGTGAGTTTTTCAAATAGGAACAAAGGAAATTTTTCAAGCTCTGGAGGAAAAGCAGGTGACCTCTGTAATGAAAACCTCCTCTACCAGGTTCTTCATCAGGAGAAGCGTCTCTCTCTGTCACTGAATCAACCTCACTGTACAAAGACAGTGGCTGTATCTGCAGGTAAACACACACACACCACACACACATAGGTCTGTAGATTAACACACTTCACACAGTCTAACAGAACATTGTTCATCTGCAATGCAAAGGTCTAGGTTACATTATCCAGACATATAAACACACATCCCTAAACAACCTTAAAGCGTCCTGACAGTCCTGCTGGACTCTTCTTTCATAACTATCACTGAGAGAGCCATGCGTCAGGTCTCAGAGGGTCAGAGGTTTAGCTGCGCTGTCTTCCATACACAAACACACCATAAAACATTAGCAACACGCACACAATCACACATCTGTGTTTGTGCCACTGATGAGGAGAGTAAACAGTGGCTGTCAGACTGCATTTCCTGTGTGTACAAGTGTTTGTAAACACACCTGAACTGTTTAATCTTCCCTTCTGTTTTGTTGTTTATTTCTGTCTCTATCAACACTCATGTTTTGTTCTTTATTTCTCTTTCTTTCAGAAGGTATTTCTGGCAGAGGATGTATATAAGCAGTTGTCCTGTGAGACGGCTGAATTTAATGACCTCATCTGCAGTCGATTGACTCCAAGAATTTCAGCAGCCTTGAAGATTCATTAGAGCTAGTCAGCTGGGCAGCTGGCTAAATGCTGACATTGTGTCCTGGCTACATTTCAATCTATAGTCAAACTCAGGACCGCTCATGTTTTCTACAACAGAGGAAAATTTGTAATAGGAAATACACTGTGAGTTGAGAGTCTTCAGTGTGCAGGCAATCTCGTGGGTAAGTGGACTTCAGAAATCACTACAGCGCCCGTGACCAGCAAAAACATCTCCCCAGATTTCAGCTTCACACAGAGGTTTGAACAAGGAGTGTTTTATTTCATTTACAGTCCTGTTTTTGAGCAGAGAATGCACTAAATACACAAGTTAATTAAAGTACAGCAGCTCAAATGAGTCGAGGCGTCACATCTGATCAACCAAATGAGTGTTTTGTGCTTTAGAATTAAATGAATCTGGAATTAATTCGAGTTTTTTACAGCCCACGTTTGGGCGAGTGTTACAGAGTGTGTTTGGAATAACTGCAGTTAGTTAACAGGTTCTGACCATAACATTGACCCATAACAATGTGTTGGTGGTGCGTGATGTTGTGTTTGTCTTAATAATGATTGTTTGTGGTGTTACCCAGGTATTCATGCTCAGTCATTTCTCTGAGGACATAAGAAGGAACTTATCCAAGGTTCTGCGGTTTAAGTTTGTCACCTTGGTTACCATGAAGGTCCACACCTGTGATGTCATCAGCAAACCGGCCAATGGCATCTGCTGTGATGGCAAGGCTTTCAAACAGTTCTGCCGACTCTACCTGTACTGGGACAGAAGAGACTGATGTGTGGAGATGAATCCGTGTGTCAGAATAGATTCAGAGACAGTTGAGGGGGAGAAAGTCGCGTCTGTATAATTCTGTGTGTCTCTAGAGGACGTGACTGAATCAAACAGACCAACACACACTTCTGCCACCAACTGCACAACTCTGGCTGTCCGGCCATCCCTCCTCACTGACCATAAAATCAACATATTAACATCTTACATACTCTAACAGAGGTTCATTTAACAGTCTTTGTGTTCGCACCTGTCTACAAATATAATCACCTGTCTAAATATATAGCTGCTACAAATATAACCTGCAGCTGAGATATAATCACAAACATGCTGATATTATTATGACACGCAGATTACTGGAGATATCAACTTCCTGTCCCGCTGCAGTCAGCGCCGGGTTTGACTGATGCTGGGTCAGAACGATCATTATAACTGCTGCCGTTATCTGAGTCATTACCTGCAGCAGCGACAGACGCATCATTAACCGTATCAGCAGATCTCACAGGTGGATAAGGACTCTTCAGAGGTTTGTTCTGCTGTAGCTGCAGATGTCTCCGTTCAATCATACAACACAAATATTCTTCTGTTTAAAGGTGCTGTGAGATTCCAGCTGTGAAGTCAGGAGTCAACAGGAGATGTTCTGCGGTGAGGATCAGCACAGATCGTGCCTGCGGTGAAATGAAAGGAAGGTTCTAATCCGGGTGTCATTATGATGAGGGGCTGACATCTTAAACCCACTCAAACACGTGAGCAACATGCTTCAGCCTGTCTGTGTGCATTCACTCATCAGTGTGTGTCGTGGGGCTACGCTTGTGTTTAATCTGGTCTCACTTGGAGGTCAAGATGTTTGAAAAATGTGATCAGATGGCTGACAACACTTCATGTTCATCTGGCAACACTTGCTTTGCCCTGAAACAGTTAAGATGATTATTAAAGGTGCTGAAATCAACACACAAACAAATAAACACATTTTTTCATTGCTCTGCCCTTAAAATAACAAACACTCCACGCAACACACTCAATGTCTAACAGCTGTTGGACACGCCCCCTCTTGCTTATTGGCTACATGAGTGTTATAGTGTTGTGATGATCAGTCCAAACCTCTAAATACTCAC
This sequence comes from Yasuhikotakia modesta, assembly GCA_036877545.1. Taxonomy (NCBI): domain Eukaryota; kingdom Metazoa; phylum Chordata; class Actinopteri; order Cypriniformes; family Botiidae; genus Yasuhikotakia; species Yasuhikotakia modesta. Next base: position 6,446 of record JBAJNP010005332.1, read on the forward strand.
CAAATTGTTTGGGTGTTGATTTTGATTTCCAGTGTTTCTCAGAAACCTACATCTTTAAACAACAGTGTCACATTCTCTGCAGTATGTTTATGGAATCTTCTGTTTATTGAAATCTATAAATAAACGTTACTTTCATCATCTGTAGATGCTTTTATCCTCATCAAGTGGAAAAGTGTGTGTGTGAGTGTGTGAGTGTGTTTGTTACTGTGTTTGTACTGTGTGTGTGTGTGTGTGTGTGTTTGTTACTGTGTGTGTGTGTGTGTGTGTGTTACTGTGTGTGTGTGTGTGTGTGTTACTGTGTTTGTACTGTGTGTGTGTGTGTGTCACTGTGTTACTGTGTGTGTGTGTTACTGTGTAACTGTGTTTGTTCTGTGTGCAGATGCCGTGTGACTCTCACTCCAGCGCTTCATCTACATCAGGATCCTAAAGATTCTGCTGGACTGAGAAGATGAAAGATCTGGTAAGACTCTGTGCATGTATGTTAGTGTTCAACTGCTTGAAGGGTCCACTGAGGTGTCTGTGCTGGTCCAGCAGATCTTGTTTATCCTGTTTGTGCATGTTTGTGCACACTTGTTTTTAGGCTACTGAGAGGCCTAATAATCTGAAGTCTATGTTTGTGCCCTTATAAGTGAGATTACTCTCCCTGCAGAGCGTTTCAATAACACACACACACTTTGATCTCAGCCTTCTCTTACTCTTTATATCCAGTGTGAATGTTTCATTCAGGCTCGGCTCTTGAGTGGCTTCACAGCAGGATTAATACCAATTCAACAGTTTCAAACAAAAACTGAAGTGTGATTTTGCACTTTTTAGACAGTTTAAAGAACTCTTAAAGCATTGAGATGTTAATAATGTCTCTAACCTTCAGAGCAAAACCAGAAGCTGTATGATTATAAGTGATTAAAGTAATGTTACGAGTCCGTTTCTTGTGTTGGTGTGCAGACACAACACACTGGCCTGATGTGCGTACAAAACATCTTTCTGTTTAAATGATCTTTTCATTTAATCAATCAGATGAGTTTTAAGCTGCACTTCCTGTTTGGCTAAACAATTTTTGTCCTCTGAGAGTGATGCTTGTCTAAAACTCAACTCTGCAGTGCTAATGTGTTTTTCATGCCAATGTTATGCAGTTGCTAAGGTGTTCCGAGTGGTTGTTAGCTTGTTGCCGGGTGTTTCTAGGGTGTTCTGGGTGTTTGGTTTCTGATATGTTTAAATGTGGCTCAGTTCCTGACATTATTTTATGCCTGTGAGATTTTTTGTTTGTGTTTTATTATTCACCAGATTATCTAAAAATAACACACCTCTCCATCAAACACTTACTGCTCACGCGTCGTTCAGATCCTTTACACAAGCACAAATTAATACTGTGTAATGACATTTAATATTGTTTAATGAATGGTTCTGTGTTTGTAGCTCAAAGTTTAGCGTGTGGTGCTGAACTGAATTATGAAGAACCATTTTAAGGGAGGGAGGGATTTGAGGGAGGGAGGGATGTGAGAGGCTTATTATGGGATATTTGATTCTATTGAAGATGGAGAGGATCATCTCTGTTAGGCAAACACAGATGAACTGGCACACACACACACACACACACACACACACTTAGACACTCCAGGGGACTGATCCTGCCATCGGATTACCTCCAACGCGCAGCAGGCGTGTCGATTGTGTGCTTATGCACGCGTGTGCGTGTGAGACACCCGAGCAGCTCAGCAGCACAGCACAATGCCAACCCCTCCAAACACAAACTCCACAATCACACACCCCTGCGGTTTTCCAAATCCCACAAGTTTCCACTGGCCGCGTCCCTCGTCTTCTCCTCGCCAGCGCGCTCCAAACTGGAAGCCCCGCGTGTTGATGCTGTACACAGGCCCGGCAGGCTGGCAGCCGTACCGGCACAGGGAATTGGACTCAGAATTACAAATAATGGACTTGAGATTAAGAGAGCTGGGATGGGAACCAGCAGCAGAGCCCAGCCAAGCACAGAATGTCAATGGCAGATTTGATTGTCCCATATACTTGGATCTTCTCCAAAAAGCACGCAGCACAGTCAATACATCAGACTCATCATGTGCTCCTGCGAGAGAACCATTACCTCCACAAATGAAGGGAAATGGACATATCAATGCTGGGCCATGTCAGAGAGAGAGAGAGAGAGAGAGAGAGAGGGAGAGCACTGGGGTGTGCTGGTCTTATGAGGCGTGACTGACAGGCAGATGACCAGCTCCTGTCTGCTCAGCCTAGCGTGACATTAGCGTGTTTCTGTGTCTAAGTAAGACTTTTAGCAGGTGGATCTGAAACTCACATCCACACGCTGCCCTTCAGGAACATCAACCCAGCGTTTATATCACGTTTTCTGAAGAACTATCAAAACCTCCTTAATGTCCAATACATTTACAAACAGCATCATTGTGCAAATGTTCAGGATGTTTTCATAGAATATATTTTAATTTATTGCTTGTTGTTTAAACCTCATTGTTTAGATTTATTCTCAAAACAATAAAAACTGTCAATGCCATAAAAACAATCTTCATTAAAAACTTTTAATTAAAACTTTCTGTAAGTTCCCTCTAATATCTTCGCCAAATTTTTCCTTCCAGTAAAATGTGTCTTAAATTTAAGGCTGCTTAGATATTTAAATTCAGAAAGACAGTTTTGTGTTAGATAAAGTTATTTTTGGCAGCTTCTGTTCATATTCTTTCATCTCCCATATGTCTTCTGTAAGTGCGCACACACACACACACACACACACACACAGTATCAGAGAATTTGTATGTTAATTCTCTGATTTATTAAAATATACATTGATGATATATTTGCTGTGCAGGTATCAAGAATGCAACCAAACCGTCAAGAAACAGGGTGTTGTTTTAAAACACAGTCACTCTTCACCAATGACTGTCACCTGTCACACTAACACTCACGTCTCTTTCTCTCTTCTGTTTGTGTATCATTCTGTTATTCCTGAGGTTGTTTATCTCTGACTCTTGATTTCTTGACTTCTGTTCTTTCACAGAAGAAAAAATGATGCAATAAATGTTATTGAATTTGTACACTCACCTCCTGTCTCTCCGTCTGCCTGACAGATAAATGATTCTCTTATATCTCCTCTCATGGTTTCTAGGTCACGTTTCATGCTACTTTCTTTCTCAGTGTACATCCCTGCTCTTATATCCCTCTCTTTTCCAAAGAAATTGTTTGTTTTGGAGATCTTGTGTGAAAATGTAACTTTTCTCACCTCAGAATCTCAGCTGTGTGAGTGTCGTCCGCTGCACGTAGCTTTAGGCTGATGCACTGATCTGGTGTGTTGTGAAAATATACTATCATTTTGGAAGTCAAATTGCCTTTGTTGTCAGTTTCACTTAGAAACATGTTTCATTAGAGGTAAGTGTTGTGTTGTGATGTGTGGTGACGCTGCTTCATGTTGGTCTCATGCAGGTCATTAAAATATCACAGGCAGTGTCAGTGTTTATGTCTCTCTCTGTTTCAGGTGTTGGTAAGAAGGTTTTTGCTCTGGATTCTGCAGTGGTCTAAACACGGCCGCTTTAACTCTCACTCTCCTCTGCAGAAAGTCAGTTTTTTCTGACATCCCTGATGAAGAGATGACACACCAGTGACACCAGTGTGTGTGTGTGTGTGTGTGTGTGTGTGTGTGTGCAGTGATGAGGAAAGCAGTATTTCTGACAGAGATGGGTCACTAAATCACACCTCTCTCTGGCTTTAATTAAAAATTTAACAAAGGACACCAAACCTTAAAAGAAAAGTTTAAAGGGCTCAGAACCCCCCCACGAGTGCCACCCAGCCCCCTTTATCTGAATATGCAAAAGGTGCTCCACGTTTATTTAGAAGTTCTTATGTGTGTAAATGGGACGTGTGTTCAAGTAAATGTCATTTGGGAAACAGTAAGACACTTTTTCTGACAGATCTAAGATGCTTTTGTGGTTTCCTGTCAATTAAGGTTGACATTTGCTCAGGTGAAGCTTTGAAGATGCTGCGCGAATTTAACATAATGCTGTTTTTTCTCTGTGCCCTTTGACCTCAGAGGCTGCTGTTGTGTGTAAAGGACATGAACATTGTTAAGACGACCTCCTTCGATCTGCCGCTGTTTAATGGGATCATCCACGATCTTTTCCCTGCCATGAAAACACCTGCTATTGACTATGGAAAGATAATCTGTCCCAGCATGCATCTGGGCTCGTAATGGACTAGAAGCAGCTAAACGCCTGTGTGTTTTTGGGTATGATTGTACACTCTGACTCACAGCTCTTAAAAAGCGTATTTTGTGTGTTTCTGATTACACTCATCCTGTTTTCTCAGAGAACAGCTCTCATGCAGGTTTAACACGCTTTCACCAAAATACCTTTCAAAAGATCCATTAAACCCAGAGGATGTTTTTCTGCTGGTCTGTACACAATGATTTTACATTTACACAATCCACTTAAAGGCAGATGAAGACCAGAGGACAGGAGTTAATAAATATCTGGACAAGAAACAATATTTTTTGGTTATATTTTTGTTTTGAAGCACAGAAAGGTGAACTATGACCTGCAGTCATGCAGAGGTATAACTTTGTGTTTTGTAAAGTGTGTTATTTCTGCGTCGCTAGAGTCCCCAAATGATAGTTCAGTCCAAAGATCATGTGTTTTGATGCTGGGCGGCTCAAACAAACAGAGGTGTTGTGAAAGCCTTTCTCCACAGTAACAGTAAGTTGTTGTAGTTAGAGGAGGTAAAAAGTGATTTATACTGAAATACTGATGAGAAAGTGTCTGAGAGAGAGACGCTGTTTCAGGAGGACTGAGGAGGAGATGTTTGTGGACATACAGGCAGATTGCTGAACATCTACAGCTGCTTCCTGCTGAATCTGCATCTCACACACACACACTCTTACATACGCACACACCACACATTCACACACACACACTCTTACATACGCACACACCACAAACTCACACACACACACACACTCTTACATACGCACACACCACAAACTCACATACACCACACATTCACACACACACACACACTCTTACATACGCACACACCACAAACTCACACACACCACAAACTCGCACGCACACACCACACACACACACACTCTTACATACGCACACACCACAAACTCGCACGCACACACACACACCACACACTCTTACATACGCACACACCACAAACTCGCACGCACACACACACACACACACACACACAGAAGTATATTTTCTGCTTCCCTGCCTCCGCTCATGAACATTATAGAGTGTTTTTATAGGCGTTTTTTATCACCCATCCCGGATCTTCATCTCTGACTTACTCCAGCACAGACGCCTCAGATCGTTCCTTCATTCCTCTTCTCCATCTGTTTAACGAGTGCAGGGAGAACTGAGAGAGGGCTTTAAATTAACCTGAGAGTTTGCAGTGGTTGCTTTAGTGCCTCCAGAGCAGTTGTGTTTGGTGCAGCTTTACTCAGGGGTGCTGTATTAACGCCCTTTTATTAAGATGGCCGCCCAACTCTTGTCAGTTCATTTGTCTTTAGTGTCTCGATGGGATTCACCCACAGAGAAGAGCTGTTTTTCCATTTCAGAAAGAGTTTATGTAACGCTTTGAAACAATTAGCAGCTAGGTTTTATGTCAGGACTTTAGGTTTCTCTGTTTGCTGCACTAGAATGCCCTCAGCAGCCTTTAACACAAAGACTTGCTGTCTTGTCTTTTAGTTTTCCTCTGTGTTATGTAATGCGATTAGGTTTGTACCAAGTAAACAAAAGCATTATTTGTTAAATGACACCATAATGAACAAATTATTCTTTTAGTAAAACTGGATTTCTTGAAAACGTTGTGTGACGGTTGTGTTCATCTCTGGAGGAGAGACCGTCTCAACAGTTACCGAATAGCAAAGCAGCCCATTAGCGCCATTGAGATGAGCTGTTTCATACACCAGCAGTTTTAAGGGCAAAGATCAGGCCTGTGAAACAAATGACTGTGCAGCATCTGTTTCAGAGCATGAGGACACGCCAGCCTTCCATCCCTCATTAGCATGAAAATGAACTGCCGTTAGCGGCCGCGCTAACTCAACGCCTGATACTCTCACCGCCAAGACAACAGTTTCCCTTAAACACCTTCATAGCGCTCATCACGAGCCCCATGACGCTCTCAGCTGTGGGTGTTTGGGGGATGATGGCAGAGTGGAGACGGCAGCGAACACTAACTACAGCTCTCCTGATCTCAGGCTTGTCACAGTCGGTTTGGCTGCGGCTGCAGTTGATGCTGCGCTTTTAACACAGAGATTCTTCATCTCCAAATCTGGGTGTTTAATGTTCATGTTTGTTCTGAACCCGTGTTGTTTTCACTCCTGTTGTTTCTCTCTTTAATGTCTTACCTTCAATCGCTGTAGCTGCTGTCATGTGATGCCTGATGTGAGCAGAAATAGAAAAGTGGAGGAAACTGTATTTCTCAGGTTTTTGTCTTTAATGATTTTGAGAGAGAGCGTTTCAGGTGAAGTGTGACTGCCTGCTTTCATGCTTTGCTAGTGTCAGAATCTGTTAGAATCTGTTTAACTACCATCTAAATTTGTCCCCTTTAGAATTGTGCCCACAAGATGTGTTTGTCAGAATGTCATGCTAACATGTGACGTGCTGCTGTATGTCTCATTTTATATTGTGCACTATTTCACATACTATTTGAAAATAAGTAAGCAGTGTATAGTGTGCAGTCTGCACTAATAAGGAGTTTGACTCATAACCTTTCCTCTCCTTACTAGTGCACTTGTGTTCTTTAAAGTTCAGGGTCTGTGTTGTTCTCTGTGACTCAAGTTGTTCTGATGTCGCTCTCTTTCATTTCTGACTCAGCACTTTCTCTCTGCATCTATTTCTGTTTCTCCATGCAAACATCACCTCCCTCTGTTTCCTCATTACCTTCACTGCATACCACACACACACTCACTCACTCACACACACACACACACACACTCACTCACACACACACACACACTCACACACACACACACACACACACACTCACACACACTCACACACACACTCACACACACGCACACACACACATTTCTGAGTCCCTGTTTGATTTCATCTCTCAGTTGATTCATTTCCTCTCCAGCTGCTTTGAACTCTGACCTTTGATCTCTGCTGACCTGTTAGGACTGTCCTGAACCCTGGGTGAGGTGTACAGAGAATACAGCCCCTGCCAGTGAGTGGATGGTCTCTCGTGAGGGGCGATGGAGGGAGAGAGTGAAGGGTGAGCATTTGGGCTGCACAAAATACTGAAATAGTTTGCAATAATTTGCATTACTTAAATTATTTTAACACTTCAAGAAGATAAATATAGTTAAAGTTTTAGAAAGACATCATCCTTCCGTTCTCTAAACCCACTCATCATCTTCATCTTCAGGGTCACGGGCCGCTGGATCTGAGCGGAGAGAGAAAAATATGTTTTGTTCATAATCTTTCAGTACAATGAGAAGATTAATCAGAAGTTATTATTTATTAAAATAACTCTTTTTGGTTGATGTCACAAACACACATTTTTACGTTCAATGTCCCTAATAATAAAGTAAGTGTCATTCTGTTAGTTCTTGTTAAATGTTTCACTCAGATGTTCATCGTGTTACAGACGGAAAATGGCTGTGCTGTTGATTTTACAGGCGGTGTTTGAAATGCGGATCTGCCAGCTGTTGTCATCTGCTGAGGGCAGGTGTTCAGCAACTTCAGCTAAACACTAACAGAGACAGAAGAAAGATAATGAGAAACTGATTCCTGATGTCATGAGAAGGAATTAAAAGAGGAGAAGCAAAGTGTGAGAAGAAATGATTGGTTAGAAATGATTGGTTAGCTGTTTCCTGTGTGCTTGTCTCAGGCAACATCCTGAGGATCACAGGAAATGAAGTTCCAATAATCAGAGATCTTGTCTCATCTTGTCTTTTACTTTGATCAGTCCACAGGCAGCTGTGTGTGTGTGTGTGTGTGTGTGTGTGTGTGTGTGTGTGTGTGTGTGTGTGTCCATATGTGTGTGTGTGTGTATGTGTGTGTCCATATGTGTGTGTGTGTGTGTATGTGTGTGTCCATGTGTGTGTGTGTGTGTGTGTGCACGTTTCTCACTGGGCCCTGCAGTCACTTCATATTCCTCCCTGGTTCTTTTTTAAGGTTTAAATGTTCATTTGGCGTGACAGCTAATGTACATTTGCTGCAGGAGAGAATGAGGCAGTTTTACAGCGTGATGATGTAACACATTGTACTGATGTTACCCAGCATTCATTGTGTTGCCTGATAGTGGGAAATAGTTTGTTGCTTTGTGGAGTAAATTGAAGAAATATTTCTCACAGATGTCATTGAACTTTCTGCATTGTGTCATGATGAAATACGGCTCTGTCTCAATTTACTTTTAGTCATTTATCTTGTTCTTGGGATGTTTTGCTGTTGGTGAATTGTGTTGTGTTTGCTGAGTCTATATGTACTGCAGGAGCTGCCGTTGTTCACAGGTAACAGGTGCTGGAAAAAACACAATTTCATTGCATTGAGATGTATTCATGATTTATTAGTAAAAATACGATCACAGGATCATTTGAGCGTCAGTCTGAAGAGTGTTAGTAAATGTTAGTGGAACTGTTTTCTGTTATTAGCTTAAATTAACAGGATTTTATAATGGTACAATCAGAGGCCACTAAATTACATTTTCACAGTTTCATTTGCCTGTTTTGTGTCCTTTAAATGAACGGATACTGGCCTAATTCTGCCCTGCATGAATTTGTTCTGATGTTTCTACAGTCTGAGGATCTTGATTCTGAGATGAGGTTTTTGGTTTGTTGCTGGACCACATGCCTGCATGCCATGTAAAACTGTGGCATGAATTACTGGCTGTAATCATTTCAGACTAATTGTAATTGGAATCTCTATAGGATGAAGCTTTTTTCTGACACAGAAGGACCTGTGAGATGTTGCTCATTGGATTCACTCACTGCAGGGAGACCGTTGACTGTGGAGCCGTGAGTTTCAATGTGATGAATGTTATAATCATGTGTGCTGGTTTAGTCAGCTGTAAACCTTAACCAGGACTAGGTCATATAAACCCAAACAGCAGATTAAAATGGCTGCCTGTTCAATAAAGACAACAAACAAATTAGATTTTCATTTCATTACTGTACATTCCTTATTATGTTTGTGTTTGTAATATTTGATCAGGGTACATGAAAATAATCTGGGAATAATCAAATTAAATATAGATATATTTTTACAAAAAGAATGAAAGCTAATGAAAAATATCACTAAAGAATGTAAAAATGAATTATAATGAACCCTTGTGGCAAGATAACATCAGGGACTTGAGGAATGCAAAGCAGAAGTTTGTGTGTAATTCGGTTTAAACGCTCTCAGTGTGGATTGTGTTTTATGAGGACTGGTGAGAGTCGAGGATCGATCCGTGTGAAGCAGCCTCAGTGTTCACATCATCTTCAGTCATTATTCTGCTAATGTGTCTGTAATGCAGCTGAACAGACTGGAAGGTGCATTTAGCTCCTGCGCTTTTGCTTTTAAACCACATTCATCTTGTGTTGAAGCTCTTGCTAGGTAATCTAATGAATTCTTATTATCTGACTAGTAAATCTTCACCTCACGCTGTTTGTTTACTTAATTCTGGATCCTCTAATCTCTTTATCTCTGGCCTCTCCTGTGATTCAATTTTTCTTGTTCTCACTCCCTGCCCAGACTTGTTCCCTATTTTCAGAACCTCTGTCTCTCTCTCACTCTCTTCTCACCATCACGTGTTCAGCCTGCACAGGTTACCATGACAACATGTGAAACCGAGACCCGCTGTGATTGCTCTTGACACCTGTCAATCATTAAATCCAACCAATCGTTGTTGCCCTTTTTCTTCTTGTTTTGTCTAATTCTTTCTGTTCCAGAGCCGATCTCAGCTGAACCGGGCTGAAGCTTGTGGGCGGGTTCCAGTCACAGTTTGGTCCAATGTAGTTTGTTTTGTTACGTTTGTCTGAGCTCAGATGTGTTGTTGTGTGTGTGTGACGGGTCCGGTGTGTTACACTTACTCAGCCTGCAGACCTGATGTTCCCAGCCTGTGTTTGTGTGTAAGACAGATGGGCCAGGTGCTGTGTTTTATAGTTCTGAGCTCTAATGAGACATAGATGAGCAGATAAAGAGACAAATGATAAATCAGATGCTTCACCACAAATGCCTGTAAGTCTCCTGGTATTTGTAAAACAGAACTGAGGAAAATAGTGTAAAGAAAAGTGAGAAGAAAAGAAGGGAAATTGAAAAAGAGATTGAGAGTGTGTTAAGACTCTCTGTGAGTGTGTTTGTCTAAATAACCCCACAAGAACGGTAAAGACACGCACACCTACAGTCAGGTTGTTAGGTTTAGGGTGAGAGTTAGAGGGTAGAGTATAAAGTTTATACAGGATGACATAAAGTCTATAGAATGTCCCTACAAAGACAGCTGAGCGTCCTGTAACACTCCTCTCAGTGTTGAGATGAGCCGTGTGAGGAGACAGGGGTTGTGTTTGATGGGTGTGTAGAACTGAACTCTCTCTCACTCCATCCTCACACTCATCACTGATGACAGAATCTTCATGTCTGAACAGGTTCTGGTGCCGCATGATTCACTGTTAAACCCGTTCTGCCCCCAGAATCATTTCAGACCTGATGCTGTGGGTCGCACCTGACGGTCCGTCACAGAACCGCACACAGCGTCCGCAGGATTTATCTTCATCTATCTGAGGAAACTTTCCCAACATCTGTGAGATATGTTTGATATAATGTGTCTCAACTAAATGTAAAGTGTGTAATGAAAATGTCCAGCAGGTTATATTGTGCTGTTATTGTTTAAATACTGCCACATTTACACATGTAATTAATGTAAGCACAGAAACACCCACACGCTGTTTCTAAATCATTCTGCCTGTAGACACAAAAACAGTAGAGAAATAATCACTTTATATGAAACCTCAAGACAACATCAACCAGTGCTGTACAAACACCACGAGCTAAATGTGTGTCATTTCACAACAAGCTGCCCAAGGGCTTGTGTGTGTGTCTGTATGCGAGTGTGTGTGTGTGAGTGCGTGTGTGTGTGTGTCTGTGTGCGAGTGTGTGTCTGTGTGCGAGTGTGTGTGTGTGTGCGTGTGTGTGTGTGTGTGTGTGTGT
>JBAJNP010005332.1:17657-29496 GCA_036877545.1 Yasuhikotakia modesta
GTGTGTGTGTGTGTGGCCCTGTTCAGGGGTCTCTGCCAGCTGCCTGCAGGCTCAGTCAAAGGCCTCTCCCCTGACTCCCTCCCAGACTTTTGAATTCCCCGTCTATTCATATATTTCATCTTTTTATCCGTCTTCGTCTCTCTCTTCTCTCTCTGCTCTCATTTGTCATGTCAGTCCAGCTCTTTCTCCTTCATTGTCCTCTCGGCTCTTTCTGCTCCTCTTTGTCTGCTGTCCATTTTTTCTGCCCTTTTCTACCTGACTCTTTTTTTATCCCTCTGTTCTTTTGAGATGTCTCGCTACATCTTTCAATTTTCGGTCTTTCAATCAGGACTTTTCACCTTCTCTTCCTGCTCCAGATCTTCATTCATTTTGCTCTCTTGACCCTCCTCACCTGTTCCGCTTTATTTCTCCCTCTCTCCATATTTTACCTAATTTTTGTCCTCTTTTTAAAGTCTGCCTCATACCGTTCATTTTTCTCTCAGTTGTCTTGTTAATTATGCTGTTTTCTGTTCTGTAAGATCACAGTCCCCTCAGTGGACGGTGCTGGAGAGCGCTGGACACCTGTGCTGCTGACAGGTCCGGTGCGACAGGAAAGACCTCAGTTCAGTGTTCTGTAGAGTCTGGACTCGTCACATGCTCACCATCCGCATGCCACAGGTGATAAAAACACAATTAGCATCAGTGGCAATATCAGTTTCATTCTTTCCTCTCTTCTCACATAATTTCTCAAACATTTCTGAATCTTCTGACTCCTCCTCAACTTCCCAGATTCTGTCTCCATCACTTACTGCAGGTTTGTCCTGATGAAGCCGTACGCTAGGATATGTGCATCTGTAAATGTTTGTTATTCAGCATAGAGATCCACAGGTTTAAAGGGGTGGAGCCTGAGCTATAATCTATCATATACTAGAACTGTCTCACTGGCATATTTTACAATGATGTATCTAAAACTGGTTGTGTGGTGATAATAAAGGCTCTGTTCTATCAGGTCATTCATATTCATGGCACAGTTACACTACAGCTCTCGTCATTTGGTTAGGGGCACATAACAATATCTGTAATTCACCGCACACTCTCGTCTCATAATTCAGTGACCAATCAGCTGCTCAGTTCTCATTCAGTTCTTCTGAAAACACAACTTTTCTCAATCAGACGCACTTCAGCCCTCAGATCCCCCACTAGCATGAATAATTAGCCCCCACATTCCCACAAAGAAGAATGCGGCCGCATTACAAACCCCTCAGCAGGGAAAACCATTTGATGGCTGGTCCCTCAGCCTGCATGTCACTCAGCTGCATGCATGCATTGACTGTCAATCACACGCATCAGAATGCTTTACATCCGTCCTGTCACACACACACACAGTGAATGTGCCTCACACACTCTTAGCTCAATGACACACTGCTGTGCGTATCTGATTGATTATGAATTTGCAAGTATAATATATTTATGCGCATATGCATTCTTAACTAATTATGGCTTTGTGGTAATTTGTTTGAGTTTTTGGGACTGTAAGTTGGCCTGCGCTCCTGCAGGAACGGTGTTGTGTCCGTGTGAGTTTTGTATGCGTTGACATTTAAGCGTTTATAAATATTCCGTTGGTCAAGTTATACATCATTCATGCATGTGAACGCATTGTGCGACAACGATGCAAACAGCTCCCCCTCTCTGCGTGATCACAAATGTGATTTTGTAAGAGTAAGTAAAGCAGTTAGTTGAGCATTTGTAAACGTGTCCTGTGACGTGCTAAATGTTCCCTAATGCAGATGAAGTAGCGCTGGAGGTGTAGATGCCCCCCGCAGCAGCAGGACTAAATGATGAGGTTATGCATAAATGTACTTTAATGTGGCCTCAATGCAGAGATATTTGACACATTTTCTCTTCCCGTGCAGTCATTAAAATGCTCTATTGACTGAGCGGAGTGGAAAACAAGCCCACTGTGTTCCTGTTTAACCACACGACGAGTCCTTCCTTCACGATATTAACATTCTGAGCTCAGGGGAAAGAGCTCAAACTCGATAAAGCACACAAGCTTGCTGAGATGCGTGTGTGTTTAAAGATGCATTTTTAATGTGCACTGTGTTTAATCTTCCATGTATTGTTTGTATGGATCTGGAACGTTCTCTCAGACTCACAGTGTTTAACTGCCTGCCAGAGTCCTGCAGGAGATGCGCTTGGGGTCTCAATGAACACATCATTGCAGCTTAAACTGCATTTGTATTGCAATTGCAGCATGTCTGTGCAGTCAAATTACAAATAAAGCATCAAGCAAGAGTGATAATAATGCTTCAGTGAAATGAGTGTAAAGTGCGATACAGTAGATGTGACTGACCCCAGACAACAGCATGTAAACATCTCGTCTGTGTAATTAAACACGTCTTTGAGCAACGTCCTCATAAATCACCCATCTGCTGTCCCTGAAACACATAATACACACTGATCTTACATTTGTAGTGCATTTAACCTATTAACTGTCCAAAACTTCTGCCTCACACAGCAGAAATGTAATTAAAATCACATCATCATCACCAGCGCACAATATCAAAAATCCACTTGAACTGCCAACAAGGCCATGATTTCAGTTTAATTTCAGGACACGGCAGATGCGTTTTCACACAGATGAAACACAGTTTGAAGAGTTTAATTCAATCGCCCTCATTGATAAATGTGTGTATGTAGGAACTGAATTCACAGACCCAGCACTGCTGAACTGCTCAACTCCAGAATAAATGCTGTGAATGAACCTGTGACGCTCTCTTACGGTAATGACATGCAGTGACTGAGGCATTGTCAGATTCCTCAGTAAGTGACACTCACTGATGTGAGTGTTTGTGTGGTTCTGAGTGTCGTAGCTGTTATATATTAAATCTTTCACGAAGGTTAATTGAGTTTCAAGCGCTGAGATTCTTTAGGAATCACTTTCGCTCTCCAATCTTTAGCACAAGAATCTGCTGTTTCCTTTCAGAGAGTTTGTCATTTTTTGCTCACTGCTCTTGAACTGCTGTAGAAATCACTGTAACTGAAAGTTCTCCTTTCAGCCTTTATCTTGGGTTCAGCATTCGTCTGTTATGACTCTGCTCATCCAGGTCATTTCTCAGGTAGCTTCATGGATCCGGACTGTGGCCAGTATCTTGATGACTGTGCACCTGCTGTGATATCGCTTCTCTCACAGGATGAAAGCAGAACTTCAGAGACATAATTACATCACCAACTACCTGCAGCTGTTTGCTGGATGTAAGGTTGTTTTATTCTCTTTCCTGTGGTTTTCTTTCTCTGCTGTAAGGACGTTTACGTTTCCTGTCTGCCCGCAGTAAAATCTCCTAACCCAACTCAAAGTGTTTGTCCTGAAGATTCTCTAAAGTGGAGTTCATGTCTGTGGAGCTAGAAGATGTCATGAAGGAAGAGGCAGATTTCCAGAACAGTGTGAGGAACATCTGGTTGTCATTGTTTAGCAGAAGAGAGTGACAGATGAACAGAAGACGGTGTGTTTGTGGGTTTGTTTGTCTGTTTCACTGTTAGCTGGTGTGTGTCCTGATGTTTCAGAGCATCTGGAGTGTTTGGTAAGACGGTGTGTGTGCGTGTGTGTGTGTGTGTTGAGTCTCTTGTGTTAGGTGGTTGTGATTTTGGAATGTAAGGTCATGGCAGACCTAGCTGAAGTACTTCCTGCTCCACAGGAGATTATAGATGTGTGACCCTACAATCATTAAACCGTCAGTAATGGCTGTCACATCATTCAGATGTTTTATCATGATTACAAAAACTGAATTATCCAGTTGGTCTCACCAGTAGCAAATAAACATTTAGCAAAAAAAATTCTAGTTTTAGATTTAGACTTTGTTCAATTTTTATAGCATTTTATTTAAACATGTTTAACTAATTGCCAAATTCATAAAACTTTGGCATGATGTTTGACACAATAAATAAATCATGTGTTGATCCGTTCTCAGGCTCTGTGGTCACTGAAGATGATGGAGATCACGACTGCAGCTCTGGTGGGCTGTGATGCTCCTCTGAGGGTCTGAAGCAACCTGGACAGAGACCAAAACACAACCGAGTACAAGAGAGAGGAAACTCCAGATCTTTATTAAATCACTTCATTAGAGTGATGTCACACATGGACTGAAGCACTGAGACAGGCGTGAAATCCAGACCAGACTGCTGTACAGCCAGCATCGCATCAGCCAAACACAGAGAGAAAGACTCAGGCGAGGCGAGCCGGAGTCATTAGTATGTCAGGCTATATTTATAAAGGTCAGCACAATGCAGCGGAAAGCACAGAACCCAGAACAGATGCAGAGAAAATGAAATATGTGGTTGCCTCAGGCTAAATTTCAGCCATTTGTTTTAGGAGAGGCCGACTTCATTAAGCAGTTGGTGAATTTTGATGAGGGTGGCATCTCTAAGCGTGCTGAAGACCAGCGGACGGTTCTGCACACAGCTTGACTTTCTGCCTGAGATCCGGTCAGGTCTCGCCCTCTTGCATGTGGGTCAGGGCCATGGAGGTACAAACACACAAACAGATGCATTAACCTTCACAATATATGTGCGTAAACACTCAACACACAAGTGGTGCTGCTCTTGTGAAGAGTGTGACATTGAAACTTGCAGGGACTTTGTTTAGTATGTTTTCATACCCTGTGTGTGTGTGTGTGTGTGGTGGAGCTGAAGAGAGTCAGGCTGTGAGGAGAAATGACTGTCTGATAAAAACACTCAGGATTCAAACCTCAGTTCCTGAACATTAGTAAGACCAGCAGAGATTCTCACTGAATATTCTGTCTTTATCACACAGTACAACTCAGCGTTAAAGCTGATGAACTAATACATCTGTCATACTCTTCCTGTCATTTTACTGCTTTCAGTGCATTCTTCTGTCAGTTTACAGGTTATGGTGTTGTGATGGGATGCAGATGCGACTGCGGCGTGTTGTTCTGCTCTTGTCTCAGTTTTCATCTGTAGGTGAGAGACTTTCATGTTCTCCAGGGTTCAGCGTCTCTGTTTAAACCCACAGCAGTGCGTCAGCGGAGCCTCCGCAGAGACGGAGTCATCGTCACCCGTGGCAACCGGTCAGACACACAGCCAATCCCCTAACACTAATTAGAATAATGATGATATCTCATGAATAATGGGCGGTAATGAATAGTGATTGGAGAATAATTAGCTAAAGATAATAGTAAGCTCAGTTTTTTCAGATTGTTCATTTATAGTCTAATGCTAATGTACTTCCTCACACACACACCAAACAGATTAACAGCATTTTGGGATTATAGATTGTTATGAAATACCATATTTATGGATAATGTGACATGAAATTGTAGTGAGAGCTCATGTTTCTTTCTGGCCTTCATCTCTTTCTCTCTCTCATTCCCCACAGATGGCCACTAATGTCGGACCCTTGAGGACATTCGCAAGAGTGGATTAAGAACACAGAGTTTGAAAGAGTGAATATTTAATTCTCTCACACATCTTCTTCCCATTATAAGCATTTAAACCCCTGCAGTAACATAGCTGCATTATATTTCTCTAAACAATCAGATAAGAGATGGAGATATCAGAACCGAACAGAAACAAACGAAGCAGATTTGATTCTGAAACTGGGTTAAATCTGTCTCTCGCTCATAACCCACATTCTGCAGAAACATCACCTGCTCAGAGTCACGACACAACATCACATGACCCACCGTCTAACCTGCAGACGACACTTTTCTGAGGAATTAATTAGAGCACCAGAACTCCAAACTCAATCCTCATGTGAGCTGAAATCAGCCCAGTCTCTCCTCTCACCTGTTCTCCTTCAACAGAACCCGCCTGCATTTATCACCCGCCCTGAACGCACACACACACACACACACACAGTCTTCTGTTCCACAGCCCTGACAGACAGACAGACAAACGGACGGGCAGACAGACACACAGACAGACAGACAGACAAACAGAGCGGTGAGTGTCAGTTAAATGCTGACATTTACACACTGTAAGGAAATGACAGAGCAGAACTGCAGCTCTCCTTCACTTTCACATCCCATTTTCATGCTTCAACATCCATTTATCACTTCTGAATTATATTTATCCTCTCTGCTATCTTCTTTTTACACTGTAGTTGACAGCATTCACTTGTCCTCTGTGTGTCCTTTCATAGTGCTCATATGCTCTCTCTCTCCCTCTCTCTCTCTGTATCTCTCAGGGGTTTGAGGATAATTGATCTGCAGATCTGCCTGTTTTTTTGCTGAACCTCTAGAATGCAGTGCAGTTTGGTTCCCCGGTTCTCCTGAAGAACGTTCAGGAGGTTTCAGAGCTGTAGGATGAGATCCTGAGGTGAGCTGAGGTGAACCACACCTGTGTGTGTGTGTGTGTGTGTGTGTGTGTGTGTGTGTGTGTGCTGATGAACACCCGGCACACCTCCACAGTCATGACCACTGAGGTCACAGAACCACCAGAGACCAGCAAACTGACCGAGAGCCAAATCAATACCACCCAAGAGGAGAGAGAGAGCGAGAGAGAGACATGAGGGTAGGTCAAGGAGAGACAGATGCGGTGAGGGAGGTGCTGAACGGGTTGCCAGATTGGGTTAAAGATTACAGCTCTGAATAAGGGAGAGAGATCAGGAGAGTATGGAGATGAGGATGATGATAACAGAAGCTATAGACACACTTGTGTGTGTTTTTGTGTATCTACCATTATGGTGACCAAATGTCCCGACAAGAAGTAAAGGTCACACACACATATATTGTAGGGACCAGTCAGCGATGTCATTCTTTCTGTGAAAGTCTCCACAAAGCCAAAGCATAGAAACCTAATGTGTGTGTGTGTGTTTGCGCACACGCTCTAGCTGGCTGTCTGACTCTAAATGGGACAACAGAACAGAACTGGACAAGCAGACTCATTTTCGTGGCCTGGTTTGAGCAGAACTCTTGGGACTGGCACCTCTGGAACACAGACCCGGCACCACAACACAGGAACGTGTGAGGATTTCACTTACACTCCTTTCATGTTTTGTGATTGTGCTGCTCATCTTTTGAGGAATACAAAAATAAAGAGCTAATTAATTTGTGTCCCTTTTTCTTAAATCTAACAGTTACACATTATTTAGTGTTGAGCTCAGTTATTATGGAAGTATCATTTGCTTCTGTTGTCCTCTGTGAGCAGAAGCTGTGATGAGCTACAGAAGATGCTGAAGGTATGATCTCATCTCTCAGCATCATCCTGAGATCTTAGTTCATGCTCCACCTGCACACACACACACACACACACACACACACACTGATAAGTGAAATTGTAGTCAGAGGAAATGTAATAATTAACGTTAGGAAATGAACTTTACATCTTTTTCTTTACATCACATGGAGATGTGAAAACACATTTATATTTACATTAAGGGTGAAATGGAGTCAGTTAATGCATGACAGTGTCCTTATAAGCTGACATTTCAGCTTCTGAAATGAGAAATTGAATGTGAGAGTGTTTCTTAAATGAAACTGTGTCGTAACTGTGTGGATCTCTGGAGCAGAACAACACAACACAATTTATCTACACCTGCCGCTCCATCTAGACACAAACAGAGAGATTGCATGAAATATATACAATAAGTTTCAGCATTAATGAAATGCTGTTTTGTACCCATTTAATATTTATTTTGTGTGTGTGTGTGTGTTTTGTGGTGAGTTTGACGTCCATCTGCACGACACCAACAGGGAATTCTGGGTGTTGGGAGGAGCAGTCAAAAATCTGGATGAGATTCCTGGTCCTGTAACTCATCCACCAGTTTATCCAGCTCACACATCCAAGAGAGAGAGAGAGAGAGAGAGAGAGAGAGATCATGTGTGCAGTAATTAAAATGCTTTTTATGTTTCTGTAGGGGGTGAAGTGGAATCTGCAGCATCTCAGTGTCAGATCTTCTCTCCCAGCACCATGAAGTTCCTACAGCTCAGCTGGAACATCTCATGCAGCTTCAGTGACTCTGCTATGAGGTAAAGAGAAGGAGGGCTGCTTTGTTAAAGGTTCATTTCTCATGATTTAGAGTGTGTGAATCTCATCTGGTCCTCAGGTGAGAGAGTCTGTCAGGATGAGTTTGAGAAGATCAGCTGGGATGCTCTGAAGTTCCTCATCCCTGGAATCAAGCATGAAGGTCACGTAACCAATGTTCAACATCTGCCTTCGACTTACATCAACCACTATCCATCCTTCTGTCCTGTCCTTCCTGTTAGTAAGAGAGTTTGACACAAAGACTTTCTATTCCAAACACTGTACAAAAACTCTAGGCTTTGTCTGGCCATCAGTCTTTGTCCAGGCTGTTAACATCTGAAGTGACAGAGCGCCACCATGTGTTGGGCTGCTTGCACACATAACACATTTAGATCTTCTGGTTCCAAACACACAGAGCTTCTGTTGAAGGCGTGTGAGCCCGTCACACACACACCCTTTGATCCTGACACCCGTCTTTGGCCCGCTGTGAGGAGTCCCAGAGCGCCTTCATCCTCATTCCTGCTCTGATGAAGAGCAACAGCTCCCCCTTGGTGCGGAGCGCTGAAGCTTGTGGCGTCTGGCGTTTAGAAAGCTTTATTTAAATCCGTTCCTCTGGGTCTGCTGGTCTGTCGGGACCCTGCAGTTAGAACCTCTGTTACCATGGCAACTACATCCTATAATTACTCTCAATCAGTGCCTCCGGGTGACTCCAGCACACAGCAACGGCAGCAGTAAAGTTTTCCAGTAGAAAGAAAATTGCCTGGATTTGTTGACTTGGAAGTGAAAGCTAAATGGTGAGTAATTGCTGTATGTACAGTATGAAGATGAGTGCTGAAGAGTTCAGATACTCTTAACATGCGATCTGATATTTTAGTCACACTCTGTGAAAACCAAAGAACTTTTTATAACATAAATTTGCTAGATGAGCTGATAAACAGCTTCTCTGAAAATAACCAAAAACTTTTGTGATTTCTTTTGCAGCTGAACTGTTCACACAAATTTCCATTCAAGTATTAGAATAACAATTTAGAAAGTTTAACATATTGATGATGAGTTGTGAGTTTATGCTTTATTAATATTTTATTTAAACGATATTATGGAGTCCAGCGGTCTGGAGGAGACATTTCACTGCAAGATGTGAGACTCAACTTATCTGAAAACACACATATATTGAGAAACGTTTTATTAAACTGAGTCATCAATAGGTGTAAGTATTGAGTGAAGTGTATTTTAATCAACATTTCTCCCAGTTTGCCCACTATTTCTATTATTGTCCACTATCATTCAAACAGCCATCATGCGACAGCCCACCGGTGGAGTTTAAAATGCTGTCTAGGCAGAGAGGTTTTGGATCAGAGCTTATGTAACTGTGAATCACACAGAAGCTCACGCTGTACTTGTCATAAAGTCAGTGTGTGAGTGTGTGAGGTCAGAGGTGTGTGTTCTGCAGGAATGAATGGTTGAGAGGATTTCTGTGTTAAAGATGAGGTGAATACACAAGATTCACATTCACAAGATTAAACACACACACACACACTCACCTTGAGTTTAAACACTCCTCTCATTATTTATTGACTGAGAGCTGCTCAATTCATGCAAGTGTGTGTGTGTGTGTGTGTGTGTTCATCAGATATTGTGCACGTGGACTTCTTTGGGTCACTGCTAAGGGTAATTTCACAGTAATAAGCTGAACAAACACAGTCATGTTTACTTGAAGATCTACAGAAAGCTCACAGCCTATTACTGATCCAAACAGCATCCATCCATCTGTCCATCCATCCATTCTTTCACAAAACGAGTGGAGAGCACCTATTAAAACTTTCTCTTCAGCTAGGACTCTCCTTCTGTTGTCTGCAGTCCCTCATTACTGCCTCTCTCTCTCTCTCCATCAGCTCTCCTTTAATAGCGAGCGCTCCGCTCGTCTCTCTGTCCAGCGTTATGTTTTGGCAGTGACTCGTATCGGTTGAGATGTATGACTTTCATTTGCTGCTGACTTCGGTCGTTTCTCTTTTCTCCATCTTGGCTTCTCTGCTGCTCTGTGTAACTGCTGCTCTGTGAGTGCTGAGACTCATGCGTCTCTTTGACACTGTTGACATAACCTATTGTAACCTCAAAGGCTATTAAAAGATAACACTGTTTTCCTGCTCAAGATCTAGAGGTTAAAGCAGAACATTAATAACAGTCTTCCACCATTTATTATTTTTCCTAAGTTTACTTGCTTCCCAACAGGAAGTTTTAAGTTCTGGACCTGCACACACTTTGGATTATATGTGCGCATTTGTTACTTCAAATTCTCTGTAGTATTAAAAGATAAAACATTAATACTCTGTACTGAAACATACAGTTTATTGGATCTGGTGTCTTTGTTTACAGACCTCAGGTCAGTTTTTAGTGACTGGAGGTTAACAGCTCTGTACTGTTGTTAGATCAGATTAAACATCAGAAGACTGACAGAAGATCAAGTAGAGCAACAATCATGCAGGTTTAATCACCCTTTCAAATGGCTTAAAAGCATCTAGAGACAGACAGACAGACAGAAAGACAGACAGATAGATAGAAAAATGTCTGTTATTTGTCAACTCTCTCTAAACCGTCTCTTATCATCATTTATCTCTCTATGATGTCCCATTTTTGAAGTGTAAAAGCAACAGCATTTATTCTGGCTGGAAATATCTAAAAACGTTCTCATTTTCATGCCAGCGAGAACCTAAATGCATAAAGGTTTTGATGGCACAGCGTGAAATGAAACTAATCATGAGTATTTTTCTAGCACTGGGTGGAAGCCTCAGTGTTTGAAATGCTAATTCATTTGGCACAAGCCACACTCACTTTAGATTTTTTATCAAACTCAAATATCTTTGTTCTTTGAACATTAAAATGACACTGAATGAATCATTTTCTCGCTCCAAAAATGTTCTGAAAACATTGCAGCACACTGTTTTGCTCTGACAGTTTTATGGGAGTTTAATGGCACAGTTTGAATGGCTTATGTAAGATTTGTTTAAACGTCTTTCAGATCCAACAGTAATATTAAATTCTTCAGTTCAGCTAAGACAGATATTCTGTATGACAGACAGGAATGTGTCTCATCCGCAGAAACTCTTTCTTGGTGTTTTCTTGGTGTGTTTAGCTTCTATGGCCTTGAGCGACTCATCGCAACCACACAACCCGAGTGTAAGACCTTTACTGTAAGAAGAGATAGATTTCAGTGAAGTATTTTGTAGAGTTTAGAGTTCTTTTGCCCTTTATGAGATTTCATTCATCTGGTGTTAAATTACTGTACAGAGAAAATGAAAGGAGAAATGTTCCTCTCTGATAATATCATTAATTACATCACAGCAGGAGTTCAGAAGCACCTGTCATTTCTCTCTCATTCATCTCGTCTCTGAATCCTGTGTTGTTGTGGACGCAGGTCCTGCGACGGCGCATGCAGCAGTCTGCTCGCCGCATGGACACTCCTCACCTCCTCTGAGTGGACTAACTCTCCTCACGGGTTTCCTCACTGCGGTACTACAGCGCTCCACACGCCAGCACAACATGAGCCTCACACACGTGAACCTCATCTCAGCCTCTGTCACGTGTGTCTGATCAAGGAAAGCTAAAGGTTTACAGTAACACTCACACACTCTCAGCATTAAGTTCACATGCACACACACCTTAAAGTCTTCATGAACTTAAACACTCCAGTGTTAGTGGAACACACACACACACTGCAGAGTGTTAGTAAACACACACACACACACACACACACACTGCAGAGTGTTAGTAAACACACACACAGGGGTTCAGTATAATATTGCTTCATTACTTCTCTAATGTCACAGTGATGATGTTTATTCTCAAGTTCTTTTGGGATCTGACAACATAACACACATAACAC
>JBAJNP010005333.1:0-29494 GCA_036877545.1 Yasuhikotakia modesta
AGAACAACCTCTTTTCTTCTGTGAGGACCTCCACAACCAGGAGGCAGAGGAAGGTGAGACGGCCTTCCTGTGCTGTGAGCTCTCAAAACCTGGACATGAGGTGCAGTGGAAGAAAGGAGCTATAAGACTGAGACCAGGAAACAAATATGTGATGAAGCAAGATGGCTGCAAAGTACAGCTGCAGATCCATGACCTGACAAGTCAAGACAGTGGCACATACAAATGCTGCTCTGGAAGTTTAGTAACCACAGCATCTATTGTGGTCAAAGGTGGGTTGGGTGAAATGTTGAGGATCTTACTTGTGAAGAAGTGCTACTAAAACAGGTTTTTTGTGTGGTTCCTTCATGTTTTGTAGAACAACCTTTGTACTTCTGCAAGAACCTTGAATGTCAAGAAGCAGAGGAGGGAGAAACTGTTGCATTATGCTGTGAGATTTCCAAACCGGTTGCTGTTGTACAGTGGAAGAAAGGAGCTGTGCTGTTAAAGTCTGGGAGAAAGTATAACATAAAACAGAATGGCGGTGAATTGCAGCTTCAGATTTGTGAACTCACAAGTCAGGATAGTGGTGTCTACACATGTTGTGTTGGCAATCTGGTGACCACAGCGTCTCTGGAAGTAAAAGGTGCAGTATAATATGTTCAGATGTTAGTGTAACATTTTCACAACACAGTTAACAAGTAGATATGTGCTGTGTCCAGAGCAAGCTCTTTATTTCTCTGAGGAGCTGCAAGGAGAAGAGGTTGAGGAAGGCGAGAAGGCCATCCTGAGCTGTGAACTTTCTAAAAGTGGAGTTTCAGTTCAGTGGAAGAAGGGAACATTGTTGCTTAGACCAGGAACCAAATACAAGATGAAACAAGATGGCTGCAAATGTGTGCTTCTGATACATGATTTGAACAGTCAGGACAGTGGCTTCTACAAATGTTGTGCTGGTTGCTTGGTGACCACAGCATCTCTTGAGGTGAAAGGTATGTGTTTTTCTAAGATTACTCTACATTTAATGAAATAATCCAGCTGATAATTTAACGTTTAAAACGTTGATTATTAATATTTGCTTTTCTCCAGAACCACCAGTTGTCTTCAGAGAGGAGCTCCAGAGTCAGGAGGTCAAGGAAGGTGAAATGGCCACCCTGAGTTGCGAGCTCTCCAAACCTGGAGCTGCAGTTCAGTGGAAGAAAGGAACAGTGCTGCTAAAACCAGGAAAAAAGTATGAGATGATTGAGAATGGTTGTCTGCTGCAACTCCAGATACATGACCTAAAAAGTGAAGATAATGGATCCTATAGGTGTTGTGCAGGTAGCTTGGTGACGACTGCTTCTCTTGTGGTGAAAGGTGAGTAACGTAAACCATTTTTTTTTCTACTTGGTCAACTTCAGTATAAAAACATTATTTTATTCCACCATGTCCAGAGAAACCTTTATTCTTCTGCAAGAACCTTCAAAGTTTTGAAGCTGAGGAAGGTAAAACGGCTTTCTTTAGCTGTGAGCTTTCAAAACCTGGAGCAGCTGTGGAGTGGAGGAAAGGAACAGTGTTAATAAGCCCAGGATCTAAATATGAAATTAAGCATGACGGATGCCAAATGCAACTCCAGATTAATGACCTAAAATGTCAAGATACCGGCTCCTATAAATGTTGTCTAGGGAGCCTGGTGACAAGTGCTTCTCTTGTGGTGAAGGGTAAGTGAATTGTTTGTTTTATTAGTCTAATAAACTGTTTTTTGGTGGAGCAAGATCTGTAAGTACAATAAAGATGCTTCTGTTGGTTGTCTTCTCCAGAACAACCTTTGTTCTTCTCAAAGGAGCTACAAAACCAAGAAGCAGAGGAGGGTAAAACAGCCATATTGTGTTGTGAAATCTCTAAAACCGGAACTTCTGTGCAGTGGAAGAAGGGAACGTTGGTTTTGAAGCCTGGTAAGAAGTATGAGATGAAGCAAAATGGCTGTCAACTGCAGCTTCTGATCCATGATTTGAACAGTCAGGACAGTGGGACCTACAAATGTTGTGCTGGAAGCCTGGTGACTACTGGCTCCATTGTGGTGAAAGGTGTGTAGCTTGTTTTTGTTAAACAAAATAATCTAACAATCATAATCGTAAAAGGCAAGATGACTATTAGTTAGAGGATGTCACAACATCTTATACAGAATACAGCAAAACACGTCTAACATTATTTTATTCCACCTTTACAGAACAACCCTTGTTCTTCTGTAAGAACCTGCAAAATCGTGAAGTAGAAGAAGGTGAGACAACCATCCTGACCTGTGAGCTCTCAAAATCTGGAGTTGCTGTACAATGGAAGAAGGGATCATTGTTGCTAAATCCAGGAAACAAATACGACATGAAACAAGACGGTCATCTACTACAACTCCAGATACGTGACCCAAAAATTCAAGATAGTGGCTCTTACAAATGTTGTGCAGGTAGCCTGATAACAACTGCTTCTCTTTTGGTAAAAGGTAAGGTTTGACCTTTGTCATTCTTTATTTGTTTGTTTCTTGGCTCAAACTAAAATGGTAAGACTTTTTTTGGTTAACATTCCAGAGCAGCCCTTGATCTTCTCAGTGGAGCTCCAAAACCAAGAAGCAGAGGAGAGTAAGACAGCCGTCTTGCACTGTGTGCTCTCCAAACCTGTATCTTCTGTGCAGTGGAAGAAAGGATCAGTGCTGCTGAAGCCTGGTAAGAAGTATGAGATGAAGCAACATGGCTGTCAACTACAGCTTCAGGTCCAGGAGCTAACAGCTCAGGACAGTGGGATTTACAAATGTTGTGCTGGGAGTCTGGAGACCACTGGCTCTATTGTAGTGAAAGGTATGAGATGTTTTGGTGATGCATCTAAAGTTTCTACTGTAACAATCTAGTTGGTGTCAAACACGCCATCTCTGTTTTTGGCTCTGAAATTTTATTCCACTGTCCAGAGAAACCTTTGTTCTTCTGCAAGAATCTTCAAAGTCTTGAAGTAGAAGAGGGTAAAACAGCCACGTTGAGCTGTGAGCTCTCCAAACCTGGAGCTGCCGTGCAGTGGAGGAAAGGAACAGTGTTGTTAAGCACAGGAAACAAGTACAAGATGAGACAGGATGGCTGTCTTCTGCAACTCCAGATATATGACCTGAAAAGTCAAGATTCTGGCTCTTATAAGTGCTGCACAGGTAACCTGGAGACAACTGCTTCTCTTACGGTAAAAGGTAAGTCAATATATATATACTAATATTTATTGTGCATTTATTTATTGTGCAGTATTTATTTATTACTGCATTGTTTTTTTTTATTTTAAAGCATATCTTAAAATGTTATTCGTGTTGTTTTCTCTAGAACAGCCTTTGTTCTTCTCAAAGGAGCTCCAAAACCAAGAAGCAGAAGAGGGTAAGACAGCCGTGTTGTGCTGTGAGCTCTCTAAAGCTGGAACTTCTGTGCAGTGGAAGAAAGGAGTTTTGCTTTTGAAGCCTGGTAAGAAGTACGGGATAAAACAAAATGACTGTCAGTTACAGCTTCTGATCCATGAGCCAACAGCTCAGGACAGTGGGACGTACAAATGTTGTGCTGGAAGTCTGGTGACTACTGGCTCCATTAAGGTGAAAGGTATGGAGTCTGTTTCAATGATTCTTATCTGTAGAACCTGACAAATACATCTAGCTTGCAAGCATAGAAGTTCCTGAACACTAATCCAAGCTTTGGAATAAACAGTAGCCACACATAGAATAAATATTAAATAAGAAATAATACATTAATTAATCATATTAATAATTTGCATTTCCCCATATCCAGAGAAACCTTTGTTCTTCTGCAAGAACCTCCAAGACCTTGAAGCAGAAGAAGGTGAGACAGCTATCCTGAGCTGTGAGATCTCCAAACCTGGAGTTGCTGTGCAGTGGAAGAAAGGAACATTGTTGTTGAAGCCTGGAAGCAAGTATGAAATGAAACAGAATGACTCCGAACTGCAACTGCTAATCCATGATCTAAAATGTCAGGATAGTGGTGTCTACAAATGCTGTACTGCTAAGATTGAAACCACAGCTTCTGTTGTTATAAAAGGTACATTTATCGTTGATAAAATTAAATCATTGCTTGAAATGAAATGTGAAATGGTAATGTATGTTATTTCCTGCGATGACATTAGAAGCTCCAACTAAAACAAAAGACATCCCTCAAGCCCCACCAAGATCAAAAGTAAAGAACGCTCAACCAAGTGTTATCATGGAAGAACCTCACAGTGAACTTGAGCAAAAGAGAAAGGCTGTGGTGATTGATGCATCGGACTCTACCATAGAGCCATCAGAAGTTACATTTCAGGATCTCTGTGAGAAAAGAGCAGATGACCCGGATGTCAAAAGGAAATCATTGGTGGGAATGAAAGAAAAAGATGAGACTCCCAAAATTACCACGTTTACAAGTGAGTTGAGAAGCTCCATAGAAGAAAAATCTGCAATTCCTACTTTAGCAACTAAAACTGAAGAACAAAATATAAAAGTGGTGGATGCAAATATAAATGATTTTGAGACTGAGATTTCAGTGGACCAGAACAAAAAGGAGATCTCAGAGCAAGTTCAGAAGAAAACTCCAGACATTATTTCAAATGAGCAGAATACATGTGAAGTACCAAGAGACCTTCCTCAGCCTCCACCTCGCTCAAAGGGTAAACCAACAAACCCAGATAATTCACTCCAAGACCAACACAGAGTTTTTGAAGAAAAGAACCAGAGTGTTGTTAGACAGCCAAGTTTGGATAACAAACAGATCATTAAGCCATCTATGGAGACCACAAAGGCACCTGAGGATGTTATAACTCCAGCTGTCCCCAAAGAGAAGGTCTCTCAACCTTCTGTCGAATCCAAAGGTCAACCTTTTGTCTTGGAAGCAAAGAACCAGGGTATGAACTTGAAGCAAACTGGAGATACTTCTTTGAAGAAAGTGGAATATAATGAACTTGTTTCACCTCTCTCCAAAGAGGAGGCCAACAAACAAAATGATGGATTTAAAGAACAACTGTGTGCTTTGAAGGCAAAGGATCAACAGATGGTTGTAGAATCAATTATAAACAAGGAATCAAAGAAAGTAAATGTGCCCACAGAACCGATTGTGGACACCATCTCCAAGGAATTAAACGATGATCAAATTGATATCCATATTTATAAAGACAGGGAAAATAAAAAGAAAATACTGGATAAAAATGTGAAAGAAAATGTCCATTTTGAAAAGGGTCCAGACAAGGTTCTGTCCATACATGAATTGCATGGAAATGTGCCAAAACATGATAAAGAAAAAGGCCCAGGTGTTGCTATTACAAGCCAGAACCTCAAAGAACAAATGATTCCTGCAGAGAAAGCTAAAACAATGCCATTTTGGGAAGCACAAAAGGCGTCACAGGAAGTTAAACAGAACTTGCATAACATATCAAGTGGAGATCAGAAAGATGTTAAGCAAGTGGCCATGGAAAAATATGTTCCTGGGGGATCTTTAATTAAACCCCAGGAGATGAAGGTGCAGCTGGTCACCAAAGAGGCTCAAGATGTGGATGCAAACAAGCAGAAAAGTACCCTGGTAGAACATGGTGGTTTGGAGAGCTCTGGCAAAGACATTGATTTAAATGATGAACCGGAGATGCTTGAGGCTGCCATTAAGATACAAGCTGCTTTCAAGGGCTACAAAACCAGAAAAGACATGCGTCTTGTGTTCAAGGAAGTCTTCAAAAATCAAAATATCGAACCTGGTGGCACAGCTTTGCTGGAGTGTGTTGTGGAAGGTAAAATTAGCACTGTGCGCTGGCTTAAAGACGGTGTAGACCTCAAAATGGGAAAAAGGTTTAAAATCACTCATAATGAGGAGGGTAGATGTCTTCTGAAGATTTCTGGGGTTAAAGCCAAACATGCTGGAATCTATACATGTGAAGTTTCAAACAAGTTTGGAACAGTTAGCTACAATGGCAATGTGACGGTGGGTAAAACTAAAAAGCCACCTGAGACTATTCAGACCGAACAAACGCCAGAAACGGTCTCAAAAACCGTCTCGGGGAAAGAGGCTCTGCACACCCCAAACCAAGAAGAGAAGTCTCTGAGACTCGTCTATGATCTACCTGCAGATGACACCTACAGCAAGATCCAGGAGAAAAGAAGAAGTCTTATTTCAGTCAGCTCTGGTGAGATGCTGTATATTATGTCTGCTTAAAAATGTCACTCATACTTTTATGCTATAACATGAACTAAATCACTGTTACTTTTGTAGTGTCCTGTCACTCAGATTATGACACAGCCCCTGATGCTGAGACAGAATATATTTCTTGGTAAGTATAAGAGGAAAATTCTTCTGAAGGATTTCATTTACAAATGTTTGTAGTATGTCTATAAATTGTGTATTTCTCAATCAGGGGTAAAGAGACAGAGAAAAAACACAAATCAGAAGCTACTCAGAGTTCTGAAATACCAAAAAGTGTTAGTGCCTCACCACAGACTACAGGTCAACTAAAGATCAAAGGTCAGTTGTCTTGTTTTTCAAGTTGTGGTTCAGTTTGTTTATTTGAAACCTTTTTAGATTTTGAAAATTTGTATTTGTTACAGGCATCGATTCACAATCAAGTCAGACGCCTTCTCCCAAACGCACGCATTCTCACAAGGTCTCTGCAAATATCGAGTCATTCTCTGAGTCTGATGGAGATGAAGAGAGAGGAGAAGTATGGGACGTTCTCATTTCTTTAATGATCATCTCACAGCAATAACTTTCTGTTGAGTATTATTGTGTGTTTGTAGTTGATGATAAAAAATAAATCTGTGCACTGATGCTCTTTAATATTTGTGTCGCTGCAGACATTTGATGTATATGTGGCCAGATCTGATTGTCATCCCATGGGAGGAAACAAGGAGCCGTTTGTTCTGAAGGAAGGCCAGTTTGTGGAGGTTCTGGATTCATCCCATCCTGTGAGGTGGCTTGTCCGCACAAAGCCCACCAAAACCACACCATCACGTCAGGGTTGGGTTTCCCCCGCATACCTGGAGAAGAAGACAAAGGTGAGTAGAGATGTTCACCCAGCAATCAGGGAATGTTCTTACAATGTTAATTTCTAATTGTTTTAATGGTCTCAAAGGAAACCTTTTCACTGGTCTATGAAGAAGAAACCAAAGATTCTCCTGAGAAAGGCAGAAAGATCTTCACAAAGGATGAGCACAGCCTAATTCAAAGGTAAATCAGCATGGCTAACACAATTTTCACATGCAGATTTTGTGAGTTGTTCGTGAGGTGTATAACTAACTGCAATTGCTACAAACTTGATTTGTTTTGCACTTTTCAGTCAGCTGATCAAGGGACTGCTTAACGGTGAGAGCGATTTAGTGCGAGAGATGAACTTCTTTGTGGAACACCATTTGGAGTATTTAGAAACCAGCTCTCAAGTTCCTCTTACCATCCTTAGTCAAAAAGAGTATATATTCCGCAACATCAGGGATATTGCAAGCCTTCATGAATGGTAAGGCCTTGATTTTAAAATATTTAACAAAACATTTTTGCTATGTAATGTAATATTTACTATGCAATGTTACTGTAAAAATGTTACTGACTAGAACTTTTTGAATACATGTAGAGAGCTTTAAGAGAACATTTGCAGATGTTCTGAGAACATTTACAGTTAGTACCTCTGTCGATTTTACAGCTGTATCCTGCCCAAGCTGGAGATGTGCTTCACAGATGATGATGTAGCTCAGTGTTTTGTCAGCTATGCTCCAGACTTTGAAATGTACCTCCAGTACATCACAGGAACGCCCCAGGCTGAGGCCTGCATCTCGGACAGAAACACCCAGTATTTCTTCAAGGCAAGAGGACCACACCGTTTAAAATACTCTATATAATTGGTGCAAAAAACCTTAGATACCTTAAATAATCATAGTTCTCCTTCTGTCTTCCAGCAATATGCAAACACAGAGTTGGCACATCTTGATATCCAGGTTCTTAGTGTCAACACCTACTTACAAAGGCCCCTGGAGAGAATTCAGACATACAAAGCTGTGATTAAGGTGCGATAGCTTGCTGATAATTAACTGTTATTTTTTTAAAGACTGCCATTGTGAGCCATTTAAAGACACATTATCATTGAAGCTTCCATTTTTGTAGGAGTTTATCAGGAACAAGGCAAAGACCGGACAGAGCTGCTGCCTTTTGGAAGACGCTTTTTCCATGGTTTCCAGCTTGTCCTGGCGTGCAGAGAACTTGCATCATCTGTCCATGATTGAGAACTATCCAGCACCTCTTAAGGGGCTTGGAGAACCCATTAGACAGGTATGTTCCAAAGTTCTCTTCTGCTCTACGTCATGATGAGGAGTTGAAGAAGATATGAACAGACCAAAGATCAATCTGCTTATTTTGTGTTGTGTTGTCTGGATGTTTTCAGGGTTATTTTACAGTATGGGAGGAGCTTCCTGAGGTCAGAACATCTCAGAGAGGACATCACCGCCACATCTTCCTCTTTAAAGACTGCATTGTCTTCTGCAAGCCGAGAAGAGAACTTGGCACATGCACAGAGGCCTACTTATTCAAGAACAAAATGAAGGTGTAAACCTGTGTACTGTTTTTCTTTAGCATAGTAGAAGTTTGAGGGTTCAATATAAAACCTCAATATAAAAAAATCTTCTAGCACAGTAATATCACAGCAGTGTTTCACACTCAGTGTTTGTTTTCCTTGACAGTTGAGTGACGTTGATGTAAAGGATACAGTTGAAGGTGATGACAGGTCATTTGGACTGAGTCATGAGCATCGGGGAATGACGAGAAAGATGATTTTTCAGGCCCGTTCTGTCCTCCTCTGCCTCTCTTGGCTCAAAGATCTGAAAGATCTACAGCAGCGAAGCAAACAGCCTACTTGGAGTAAGTTTATGACACAGAGTTGTGGCAGAACTATACATGTATTTGTTTTGATACCTTGGAATGTGTTTCTGTAGCTCAACTGGTAGAGCATTGTGTGCAAAAGTTGTGGGTTTGATTTCCAGGGAACAGGCATACTGATGAAATGTATAGTTTGAATGCCTCTAAGCTAAAGAATAAAACCGTCTTCCAAATGCCTAAATGTAAACGTGATCAATGCTGTTTGATTGTTGATATTATTGTTTAACCTCAGAAGTTTGATTGTTTACAGGTGCTCCCTGCTTTGAACAGCATCTCACTGACTTCTCTGCAAAACTTGGGCAAACTGTAAAACTTGCCTGCAAGATTACTGGAACACCAAAACCAGTAATAAAGTGGTACAAAGGTAAATTATATAGGGAACTTTATATAATATTAATGGTGCACTTTTAAGCATTCTCAAAGCATGGGAGCATGCTGCCTATATCTGTCTATGTCTGTCTGTCTGTCTCTCTCTCTCTCTCTTATTTATTTATATATCTGTATACATCTACTGTATATACAAGTCTTATAATATTACTGCAAGAACAATTTTGATAACTTCAAGATAACTTTTTGGAGAGTTCTAGTCAACATTTTGAGAACGTTCCTTTTTAGCCTGGATGTTGCCATTAAACAAAGGGTGGATGCACCAAATACAAAGAAAAATGCAAAGAAAAAGCTGTTTTGCTTATTGTTTAGATTTAAAAAATAGTTTTAAAGAATGCAAAATAGAAGCATTTTCATGACGGTTTTCTGCTTTCTGCTGTTTTCTCAGATGGTTTTGCTGTGAAGGATGACCAGCATCACATTACCTCAGAGGGACAGTTGGGTGCTTGTTATCTTGTGCTGACTGGAGTCACAGTGCTGGACTCGGGTCAGTACATGTGTTACGCAACCAGTCCTGCAGGCAACGCAAGCAGCCTGGCTAACATCATGATTGATGGTATGTTTATGTGCACAGCAGAAACTGTAACTGTCACCATGCTTGTATAAAATGTGGAACAATAGTATATTTCCATCCCAGTGACCTGTTTTTAACCTTTAAAGATTTCCTAGAAGTTAACTTTAGTTTAAATCCAACTGGCAATTTTAGGTTGTGAGAACATTTTTGTAATGTTTGCATTAGTAACAGGCATGTTAAAAATGGTATTTTGAAAAATCTAGGAACATTGATGTATTTTGCTTGATTATAAGACCATTTTTTATTTAAGAAGCCATTTTCTATTTATTTTGCTAATGTAAGAATAACGTATAATGAGAATAATGTTTTGATATATGTGATATTTAACTTTTAAAAAAGTTCTGAACGTGGTTCATGTTCTGCAGTTCCTCCAAGTTTCACAACCAGACTCCAGAACTCCCTGCTCAAGAAGAACCAAGACGTGCAGTTCCAGTGTTCCACAACATCTGCTCCTTTTCCATCAGTCAGGTGACGCTTTCTGCATTCACTTATATTAATATTATCTGTGCTGCATTATTGTATAAACAAATACAGTATGTCTCTATCATCTTGGTCTCTCTATTCTATTTCAAATGCACAGGTGGTTTAAAGATGGTGTTGAGCTTAAAAACAGCAGGAAACATCAGATCCAATATGACGTTCAAACAGGAAGTCTTGTTCTCACTATAAAGAGAGCTGAGGAGTCTGATCTTGGCCAGTACCAGTGTGAGGTACCAGAAGAGGATCGTATGGACCATGTGGATGTCCATTTTGCCTCTATATGAATACATTTCAATCCATGGACTCTTATCATATTTACTCCTAAAAATAAAGGTTCATAAAGGGTTCTTCAAAGCCATAGAAGAACCATTTATGGTACCCTGAAAACCCTCAGTCAAAGGTTCTTTAAGAACCATTTCTTTAATAGTCTAAAGGGCTTTTCCATTACAAAGAATCTTGTGTGAAACAAGCAGTCTGAGGAACTTTTTTAAAAATAGTTTGTTTCCCATTCTTATCTCTGTCTGTGTGTTTATGATGTAGCTACTGAATGATGTGGGCAGTGCCAAGTGTAAAGCTGAGCTCTGCTCACCAGAACCCCCAGCGGTGACAATCAGCACACAGAACCAATCACAGACTGCCCCGCCTCCAGGTAGGATGAAAAACAAGGTGAACGCAATTACCCTTTAAGATGGAGAAGGTACCAATTTGGCCAGTCGTTGGTAGTGGACACCAGTAAGCTTGAAGGAGCACATGCCACTCATTTTTAGAAACTTGGACCACTTCTGTGGCCACCTTCTGTTACACCCATCCTTCATGTTCCTCACAAACACCAGATCTATACTGTATCTTCATTCCACTCTAACCGTTGATCTCTCCATGAGACCATAAATCTACATCACCTGCCATTTGATGGAAACTCTTAATCTGTTATGGATATTTTCATAGAGGCATTATATCATGTGAAACATCTACTCACTGTTCAAACACCATATTGAGTCTATAATGTATGTACATACTGTATATGGTTGAACGTATTTGTCCTTTCGATTCATTTGACGCATGCCACTTCATTTTAATATACATGCATTTTAATGCCAAACATTCTTTACATCATACCTATGTGGTCATATGTCACATACTGTACTGTAGCCGATTCGTTAGGACACCTGTCAATCATCCTGTTTAACATTCCACTTTCCATCCCACTTCCTTTTTAGTCCCAGATCAGGAGACTAAAGATCCAATCAAAACCATCGTCATGTAAGTGTTCTCACAACGACGGAGACGTCCCGACACCACGCATGCATGTTATTTTTTTTCCTCTTACTCTTCCACTCTTCTCTCCATTTCCTGTTTATACACCTGTTCTCACAGTTTTCTGATCAGGGCATGCTCAGCTAACCATCATCTTCAAAGCTGGTCATGTGCTTAGACTCAAGCTTTGTGGCAGTTATGTGCTGCCTGTAAACCTGTCATTTATTATCTGTACACTTGTTCTGCGATTTTAAACCACTGAGTTGGTCAAGATTTGCAGAGACACGCCTTGCTTGGTTTTTACTGTAAACCTTGTTTGGTCGTTATGAAGGTAAGTGGTTTTTCACACTTTAAACTTAATTGGTTTAAATAAGCAGAATAAACAAATTCTAGCACTGAATTACTTAATTTAAAGCTGCAATCCAAAATATTTTAGTAAAATATAAACAGTTAATTAGCAAGTACATAACGGATTAAAGTCACCTGCAATTTTATGTTTCAAACAGAGGTGGCGTTAGAGAGGCACGTTTATGAATTGCAGCTATAATCTAATGGTATTACTTGATCTGAGTACAGTTACTTGATTCAGTAGATAAGCTTTTGTAAAAGTTTAGGTTACAGATTTAGCTTAGGTTGCATTTATGCATATAAATACAGTTATTAATTGTATTAAGTATTTACTTGTGTTACCTGAAGTAATAAAGATTAAAGGTGATATGAAATAGTGTTGTAACGCAGTCTTAATTGTTTTTTAACAGAGCCCCAATCAGAAGGTTGGTCCAGTTCTTTTGTGAAGAACCTGTTCAATTTACTCTTTCAGCCTGTATTACCTGAAATGTGAGTTCACATAATCATTCATGGACCGTTGTCTTACACAGTGTACATCAGATTATAAATTATTTATAATCATTTTTATGGTATTTGGTAATCAGGTAATTTTTTTTTTCATCATAGAAGAACGATTTTTGGCTCTATGGTTCCATAAAGAACCTTTCAGCAATTGTAGAACCTTCTGTTTCACTTAAGGTTCTTTGTAGTAAAAAAAGGTTCTCTAAACTATTAAAAGGTCAAAAACAAATAATTATTTTAAGAACCTTCAGTGAATGGTTTATTGGGGAACCAAAATGGTTCTTCTATGACATTGCATGGTTAATCTAATTCTGATTTCTTGTGATAAATTGTTTCTGAAGCCCTGCTGCTGGTACTAGAGAAGCACACAGTGTTGAGCAACAGAACATAGAGCAACAGAACGTTGAGAGACAGATACAGGCCGCACAGGAAGAGGAACCCATGGACCCTGAGGAAACATGTATCTACTCTGAAGAAGAGATGTTGACAGGTAATAATTGTAAGAAACTGTTAAAAGAAACAATATCACCAGAGACACTCACCAATGCATTGTTTGTTTCCTCAGAACCTCCTGCCGTGCAGGTCGCCATTGAAGACTTAACCGTGCGGCCCGGTCAGCCTGCAACATTTTCTGCCATTATTACTGGCTGGCCCATACCAGATATTCAGTGGGTTAAGGTAATATCAAAGCACTGTTGACACTCTGCATGTCACTTAATGCTACCCCAGTAGAACTCAGCTGATTTGCTGCGTCTGCAGGATGACCAGGAAATCTCAGCCAATGAGAACACAGAAATAATTCACAATAATGCACGTTGCTCTCTCACTTTACTGGATACATGCACCGAGGATTGTGGCACCTACACCTGCATCGCCAGCAACAGTGTTGGACAGACCTTGTGCCATGCCAAACTCACTGTTGACGCAGGTGAGAATAAATACAGACTCCTTTAGCATTACTGCATTATATTATTAATACAGTCTTTACAAAACCTAACCATATCAGCTAACAGGAAATGTTCTCAGAATGTTTGCTAACATTTTCCCAAAGTTATTAAAAATTCATCCTTGCAGTAATTTGAATAGTAATGTTTTTTTAGTGTTATATGTCATGTATCAAAAGTTAAAAAAGTTACAGTATTGACAAAATCATAGCAATAATGTTAAGGTATCATCTAAGAACTTAACATTTTGAAAAGTCCTTTTTAATGTTTTGCTACATGTAATGTGTTTTTGCTTAATTTAAATTTTTTATTTTAAGGTCCTGAAGACACTGAGGAGAAAGAGCTGGAGTTCACGAAACGACGGAAACTGCATTCTGTCTATGATGTCTATGAAGAAATAGGAAGGTACTTTATAAACAGCAAATCAATTAATTAAACACACATCATGTTTGTGATCTGTTAATGCAAGTTAACATGAACTTCACCAAAGGTCACAATTAGGTAATATCACAACTTCCTGTCGCCCTTATTGACGTACGTACAGACATAGTGCCCTCTTTGTTTTATAAAACCAGGGGCACCTTTGGTGTGGTTAAAAAGGTCACACACAGGGCTAGCGGCGAGTGTTTCGCTGCCAAATTCATTCCTCTCAGGAGCAACACAAGGACCAGAGCATTCCAGGAGAGAGACCTGCTGTCCCGTCTGGCCCACCGCAGACTCGCCTGTCTCCTGGACTTCTTCTCCACGCGCCGCACTCTGGTGTTGGTCATGGAACTGTATGGCCACTTTTTTCATAATTCCTTAATCCAAGTTTTTATCATCCTAGAAATTTGATTGAATTTAACACACCTCTCTGTAATTTGCACAGATGTTCTGCACAGGGTTTATTAGATCATTTGTATTTAAGAGGATCAGTTACCGAGAGGGAGGTAAATATAAAGCTGTCAGTCGCACCGAATTGATACTTCAGGCAATTGTCAAATGCATGGATACAGTTGTTACCATGTCTTTTAGGTCCAGTTATATATTCAGCAGATTCTGGAAGGCATTGGATACATGCACAGTATGAACATCCTGCACTTGGATATAAAAGTAGGTGACTATAATTTAATAATAAATAATTTAAATGGAATTAATTTAGGCTATATATACTGTACTATAATATACAGAAGCCTTGCATATATACATATGCAGCCACTTGTGGTCCTCTAAAGGTGGACCGTATGGTTTCTAGGGTAAAGGTTTAATTGCAGCAGAAGGTTGTGGGTTTAATCCCAGAAAATATTCTGATACTGATTGTGTACTGATGAATTGTAAAAGCTTGCACAATTTTGTTCAATTCATTGAACGCATTGTAAGTTTTAAAAATAAAAGTGTCTGCCAAATATATAAATGCATAATCTGGCTTTTAAATCTTTCCTCTGCAGACAGACAATATTCTAATGATGTCACCAGATAGAGAAGACATCAAGATCTGTGACTTTGGCTTCTGTCAGGAAATTGACACTTCCAGACATCAGTACAGCAAGTTTGGGACACCGGAGTTTGTAGCTCCTGAGATTGTCCGTCAGGAACCCGTGACCTGTGCCACTGATATATGGTGAGTAGACGTTTGTGTTTGTTACTGAATTTGCTGTTTGTTTCGCTATCTATGGTAGTACATCGCTGTATAATTCTGCCCTTAAAATTAGTATGCTCTTCTTCTTATGTTTTTGTTTCAGGTCTCTTGGTGTTGTTGCTTATTTATGGTGAGTGCTTTAAAAAATGAGTGAATCAGATCACTTTCTTTTTTTTAAGCTGTATTTGTGTTCTGTCTGGAAATGAATTGTTTAATCCTCTAATCACTGATATTTACCAACAGCTTAACAAGCCACTGTCCTTTCTTTGGCGAGAATGACCGAGCCACGCTGATGAAGGTATCTGAGGGTCTTCTGTACTGGGACACACCTGAGGTCACAAGTAGAAGTGTGGAGGCACAAGACTTTCTGCACAAGGTTCTACAGCCAGAACCAGAGTAAGATCTTCCTATGTAAATGTTCTTGTAGTTTTATGAGTATGACGGGCAGATGATAAAGTCGTCTTGATTTTACCTTCATAGAATGAGACCTTCTGCATCTGAGTGTTTGACTCATGAGTGGTTTCAGGTAGGTACTGATCTTTGGTTTATAATTTAGCAGACAAATCTGCTTTAATCTAAAATGTAATTATTGTTATTAGGGTCATTATGAAGACGAGGAACCAGAGGACATTAATACAAAAAATCTAAAATCTTTTATTTCAAGAAGAAAATGGCAGGTGAGTTTGATATTTTGAAATGATTTTCTGTTTCACTTTCTTCTGGAATTTAAATGCAGTCATTTTTTAAATCATTTTGAGGTTCTTCTATGTCTTCCTAATAATTTCTGTGATCTCTTTTTTTTCTCTCAGCGTTCTTTGACCTGTATTGGCTCAGTGTTGACATTAAGACCAATACCAGAGCTGTTGGAAGCCCCTGTGCGTGAGGTTTCAATTACCGTCGCGAGAGAGGCTCAGGAACCTAGCAGCACTTCCCTAAGCAGTGGTTCCTCCTCAGAGTACGATGAAGCAGATGCCTGGAACTTCTTCCAGCAGTCCAGCCCAGAAGATGAAGATGATTTGGAGGAAGAGGAAGAATATGACCCGTACACCCATGTGTCAAAGAGGCCCACATCTAAAAAACAAGATGAGGAAGCTGTGCTTATTGGTGAAGACAGAGTTCAAAGAGGCCCACTAATGATTCCCATGACCACATCATCTAGAGCGACAACAGCGCACACACCAGAGCCAATTGGTTTGAACAGAGGAGACATCAGTCCCTCACTCTATATTTCTGAGGGGGATGAGGGATTGGTTGACGGGACACCCATACCACGTCGTAGCCTCATCAAGAGCACCTTCTACTGCAGCTCTGAGCAGCTTTCTCCCATGTCGGCTCGCCACATGATGCTCCGGGACAAAATTCAAGCCAAAAAGCAAGAGCGTGGCCGCAAGCCTCTTCGTGCCAGCCTCTCTGGCAGGCTGAACGAGCCCCTCATAGAGTATGTAGAAGATTCTCCTGACCTGGAAGCTAAAAGAAAAGGATTAATGCATTCATCTATTCTTAAGTCAAGCTCATTTGATAGTGGAGTGAGCGTTGCCCATCCAAATATAGGCAGCCAGAGAAGAAGCAGATCATTAGATGTGTACACACAACGCTCTCCAGCTTCAACTGAGCTAAGGTCACAACAAGAGGATGATCGTGATGTTGAATTAAGCCAACAAAAAGATTTAACTGATGATGAAGAAGAAACTCAAGAAGTCCATGAGCCATTTGAAGAACCTCAGCCAGTTTCCAAAGAGTCATATGGAGATGACAAACAATCACACATCATGGAACTGGAAGCTAAAAGTTTGGGTGATGAGGAGAGCATGGCTGGCTCACAGCTCTCGCTAGCAGAGTCACCATCGCTCGAACGTGGCTCAGCGGCCTCTAGTAAGCTAAGTTCATGTGAAGAACTCAGACACCAGAAGGAATGTGATGAAACCTTAATAGTTGGATCTGGAAAGACCTCTCCATGCTCTCTACCACAGGACTCTGAGGATGAGGACATGGAAAGGGTTTTGAGATATCTTCGCCAGGACCTCCCACAAGCACCACCAAGACGCCGCACACACAGTTCAAGCTCTGGAACAAATGACACACGTACTAATAGGATCCTTTTAAGAAGAAGCTCCTCTGCAGCTCCTGTCCAAGGTGCAAAAGCAGACAGAGATAACAGTGAGGTGCTTCAAAGACATGCCTCAGCCCCAGCCCTGCAAGCTAAACTACCAAGTGGAAAATCTTCTAAAGCTGGAATCATGAAGATCTTCCGCAAGCACTCATGGGCTAGCCATTCTTCTCCTCAGCTGGAGGGTCCAGAAAAGAAACAAGCTGAGGGCACATCCTCACAGCCCACAACTCCTCTACTTACCTTGAGAAAGAAGATGAGCGCTTCGGCCTCCAGCATTACAAAACTGTTCACCCGACAGTCCAGCAAGGAGGACACAGAGAAGAAAAAAGGTGGTGGTATGTCTCTACTCATGTGTTCTCTTGTCAGCATGATACCGGTTGAGTGTAATTAAGTCTTAACCATTTTTTACCAGCACCAGTTGACAAGAAGACCTCCCATGGAATGAGGGAGAAGATGACATGCCCTGCTGCAGCTTCAACTGTCACCTCACCTGGAAGTCCTCAGAAAAAGTCCAAATTGTTTAGCCTAAAAGTGCCACTGTTTAAGAAAACCAAAGGTATTATAGAGATTCTTACATTTGTTAGGCACAACTGCCCATTTCCTAGATTGGATGGTGTGTTATTATTTATAAAGCTGCAGTCTTTAACTTTGTAGCTTTTAAGGTCATTTGTCAATTTTAGCCAAAAATGTTATCTATTGCAGCTTAAATGTACAAAGTAAATAAACATTAATTTACATTAACATTAAAACGTTAATTTTATACTTCATTGTAAATATGGAATGTAAAAATCTGTAAATATTGTTGTAAAGTTGTTTCCTCATTTTCTACCAGAAGATCCAGTCAAACCCTCTAGACCAGATGTTATCCAGCTAGCAGGGGGAGGAGCTCTTGTGTTCTGGAAACCAGTGTCGTCCAATGATCTCGTCACTTACTGTATTCAGTATAGCGCCAATGGTAAGAACTTACAAATAACTCTTCTTAAGAGATTAAAACGGTGTCCCTTTTTAACAATGTAATCTGCTTTTTTAGGTGGGGAGTGGAGAAACTTATCTGAGAATGTTACGGACAGCTGTTATACAGCTAATTTGCTTCCACGAGGGCCAGGATACATGTTCAGAGTGTCCTATATCACCAAGACAGGATTGGCCCCCTTTAGCGATCCCTCCGCCCCTGCGTTCATGGCCACCCCTTATGAAGGTGTAAAAATATTTGAAATAATACTTATTACAAGGCTATCTGAATACTTGATTCTGATTGGTCAGTTGGCTTTATTTCAGACTCACACATTCCCCTCATTCAGATGGGATCCATAGGGTCAAAGATCACTGTTCCTGGAGGTCCTGGCACTGAAAAGTCTTACAGCTTCCTGTCTGAAATCAACAGGTGCTCAACTGCTTGATTCTATGAACGTTATTCAAACATTTTTTAATTTATGGCTTGACAACGCCATGGTCATGGTTCGATTCCCAGAGAATGCATGCATAACATGCACAGCTTAAATTTTGTCATCCAATTAAATTCGTTTTACTTATGTCCAGACAGACTTAAAGACAGTGGCTAGTGTTGTGTCTTATTCTACAGAGGCCGTTTGAGTGTTGTAACTCAGTGTGAGGACAGCCGCAGCTCTCAGATGTTCGCGGCTAAGATAACACCCTACAGACCAGAGCAGAGGCAGCTGGTCCTGAGGGAATATCAGATGCTTCGTCGGCTGAGTCACCCTCACCTCGTTCAGCTGCAGTCAGCCATTCTTACCCCCACCTGCCTGGTTCTTATAGAGGAGCTGTGCTTGGGACAAGAGCTGCTGTATAACCTTGCTGAAAGGTGACTGTGTTAAAGATCAGAACTGTGTCTCTTTAACCACTGGGTAAAAGCAACTACTGTTTGCTCTTGTTTTTAGGGATCTATATGCAGAATTGCATGTGACTGACCTGCTGGAGCAGATTTTGAGTGCTGTGGATTATCTGCACAGTCGACGCATCGTACACCTGGACCTGAAGTCGGACAACATGCTGGTGACTGGCCGGAAAGTGAAGATTGTGGATTTGGGCTCCGCTCAGCCTTTCACTCCAGGACAAGCTCTGAATATTGAACACATAAAAGAAATGACAGATAGCAAAGGTAATCGGATACAAACTGGTGCTTTGCTTAGTATCCAGTGTGTTCAGTCATTCAATGTGCTTTGCATATGGGACTCCATCCAGTGATGTTATAGAACACAATGACGTTTATGAAGAATGTTCTCGGTTCTGTTTGCTAGGGTATATTGTGCTTCCTAAAGCTCCTGAAATCTTGGAAGGACAAGGGGTTGGACCGGAGACCGATATCTGGGCTGTTGGTGTTTTGGCTTTTATCATGTAAGTACCTACCCAGCAAACAGAGAACGTTCTCAGAACATTGATTAATTCTGTGAAAGTTCTCCCAGAGTTCAAAAGTTTGTTAACTCCCAGAGTTAACAGAAACATTCATTAGTTTGTTTTTATTTTTTCATAAGTTTGTTGTTTTCCCAACAGGTTGAGTGCAGACAGTCCTTTCCACACTGATTTAAGTTGGGAACGGGATCGGAACATTAAAAAAGGCAAGATCCAGTTTGGTCGCTGTTATCCAGGCCTCTCCGAGGGAGCCATTAATTTCATGAAAAACACCATGACTCACAAAGCCTGGTAAAACTCCTCAGATGTTTGATTCTTTTCAATCATTTCAAATAATTTATGCACAAATGTTTGCATTTTTATAGGAAGGCCTTGGAAGAATTTGATTTTAAACGTGACTATGAATATGAAAATTACACTAAGGTTTATGTTTGTGTGTTATCAGGGCACGACCAACAGCTGCAGAGTGTCTCCAGAACCCCTGGATACAAGGAGAACGTCCCTCCTCCAAACACGGCGCATCGGTGGTCTGCTTCTCAACAGACAAGCTGCAGGCCTACCTCAGGGAAAGAGAAGTGAAGCGAGACCACGTCCGCACAAAAACCAAACTGCACTTTTCATAAGAACACATTTGGAGGCTAAAAATTTGATTTGAAACTGTGAAAAAGCTTTTTTCAGTTGTGTGCATCATTAATCATAACCGATTTTATTTTGTGCCGCTCACTTAGATTGGGAAAGATTATTTTGAACTTTTGCCTTAAATAATTATGATGTATTTAAATGTAAGAGTTATCTGGTGTAGTGAGACGACCTGCATGACTAGGGTTTGATTATTGCCTTTATTGCATGTGATCAACAGTGACAAAATGTATTTTACTGTTTTTAGTGTGACAATATAGTGGGTATTTCAGCTTGTGCACTGTTCAGATAATGTGATAATACACATTTTCTATTTTTTTTCCGTTGTTATTTTTGGAGTTACTGAAGCGACTGTGATCTTAAATGTAGTTCATGATCCCTCATGTCTGTCAGTGATGCTGTTTTGATGCTGTAGAAAATCAAGCCAGAATTAGAAATGCATTCAAATTATTGCTTTATTGCATATATGTAGATGTTTTTTCTTTCAGTGTTTATTTGCACTGCTGTATCAGGGAATATCCCGTTTTGTTTGTGTGATTAAATGAGTACTTGCTCCATTGTTTTGTTTATGATACACCAGTGTTACTCTGAATGATGTTTTTCATTATTTTGGGGTGTATATTACAGCAGTGATTGTGTTTTTTGCAGTGTGATGCTGTATTACAATGCATGTATATTTCTGTATTATTTTAGAAAATGTGATGCACTTGATTAAATAAACGTGCATAAAAACTGCATTTTGTTTTAGGTTTAGACATGCGTGTTTTCTTTCGCCCGATAGGTGGCGACCGTGAGCGCGATGGTCGTAGGAGGCGTAACAGCATCACCATCGAAGAGGCTTCACCGGTTGTTAGCATTGCAGCTAACGTTATATCGCAT
Organism: Yasuhikotakia modesta; assembly: GCA_036877545.1. NCBI lineage: Eukaryota > Metazoa > Chordata > Actinopteri > Cypriniformes > Botiidae > Yasuhikotakia > Yasuhikotakia modesta. Next base: position 20,957 of record JBAJNP010005333.1, read on the forward strand.
TATACAGACGACACGTATATTTTAGATTAACGGACTGCTTGTATATTCATCAGGTAAGAACAAATTTTACACTTTGCATTATTATAGTTTGTAAACATGTTTGTAAAAGGTGCAATATAAGTTTCTAATTCTCCCTTAGGTTGAAACTCATTTATTTCCAGTTACTGGCGCTCAGATTAAATAGGTGCATATAATCGTTTTAATGTGTATTTTTTTAATTCAAATTTACATTTATTTGTTATGGTATTCAACCAAAAACAAGCAAACCGTTTTATCAGTGTTTCTTTTTTCTTGTTGTTTAATGCGAAATGAACCATTAGATAGCAGTACAACACAAACAATACTCGTGTGTATGTTTTCCAAACAAACTAACCTGGTCTTTATATTTGTTATAATATTTATTGTAATAGTTGTTTATCTTTTTGCTCATTATTCTGACTGATGTATTGATCACAGCAGCATGGCGACCGGTGCTGATGTGAGAGACATACTGGAGTTGGCAGGAGGCGACAATGATTCTGGTCCCATCAGTAAGAAAGACATCATCAACTCGGACAAGGTAACGTTTATTAAACGTTTGTTAACCATCAAACAGTTGCTTTCATTTACACCGCGGTAAACAAGAGTTTATACCATCATATCTTATTGATGTTACTCTGGAAAATGCCTTAACATTCAATTATTTAATACAGATGCATTTTGTTTACTGTTGTAGAAAAAGGCAAAGAAAGTGACCGAGACTTTAACGTTCAAGAGACCAGAAGGGATGCACAGAGAAGTCTATGCCTTGCTCTATTCTGACAAAAAGTAAGACGTCTGTTTTATGTTTTATTATTTTGCATTGCCAGGTGCTGTTTATTTCCAGTGCCACTGGGAGCATTATATTCTGTTGGGTTTTGTGTTTGTGGAAACTCTTTTTGCACTTAAAAATGAGTCTATTCTCATCTTTACTAATCATTTTTTAGTAGAGACGCCCCTCCCTTATTGCCAAGCGATACCACGCAGGGATACCGGACAGTCAAGGCAAAACTGGGCTGTAAGAAGGTGCGGCCATGGAAATGGATGCCGTTTACTAATCCAGCTAGAAAAGACGGCGCCATCTTCCATCACTGGAGGCGTGCAGCAGAGGAGGGAAAAGATTATCCGTTTGCTCGCTTTAATAAGGTTGGAAAGAATCAGGACAACGAGTTAAAGACAACAATTATTACTAGTAATTCTTGGAGGACAAAACAATTTTAAACACAGCAAAATTAAATGCCAAAAATATTAAATGTATCAATGTCATTTTCATTCATGTTTTGCTTTATTAAAAGTGTCCTTCCTATTTTAAGACTGTTCAGGTGCCTGTGTATTCAGAGCAGGAATATCTGATGTATCTCCATGACGACGGATGGACGAAAGCTGAAACTGATCATCTGTTCGACCTGTGCAAACGTTTCGATCTGCGATTCGTCGTTGTTCATGATCGCTATGATCACCAACAATACAGAGTAATTTTATGATTTTGCATTTTAAAAATAAGATTTTTGTCAGATTTTCACAAACTTTTGTGTTACAACTTCATGTGTTTCATTTAATACACATTATGTGTTACATTGATCTGAATCTGATGTTGTTTTTGTAGAAGCGCTCTGTTGAGGATCTCAAGGAACGTTATTACAACATTTGCGGCAAGCTAACAAAGGTTCGGGCAGGTACAGGAACCGAGCCGAAGATCTACATATTTGATGCTGGTCATGAAAGACGCAGGAAAGAGCAGCTGGACCGACTCTTCAATCGCACTCCAGAGCAGGTAAGAAGAGCAAAACATCATTGTTATACCAAAGAAAAGGTCAATTTAATTTATCACAATGCTGATGTTTTTAATTGCACTTTTATATCCATCCTGTAGGTGGCAGAAGAGGAATACCTTGTGCAGGAGCTGAGGAAGATTGAAACCCGCAAGAAGGAGCGTGAGAAGAAAGCTCAGGACCTTCAGAAGCTCATTACAGCTGCTGACACTACCACAGAGATGCGCAGAGCTGAACGCAAAGCCACCAAGAAGAAGTTACCACAGAAACGAGAGACAGAGAAAATGGTAATTATCTTGCAAAAACTAACTTAACCTTGTCATGTAAAAGGTGACAAGCTCTTATGATGGTTATGCTTGTTTGGTGAAACTGTTGTCCAAAACTCTCCTACTGCAGATTAGCACAAAATGACCTTTTCTTAAGTAGTTTTAGTTGATTCTTCAGGCAGACGTGATTGAATAAAAACCATGAACTCCATAATAACTAACATTATGTATCATATCTCTTCCTTCTCTAATTCCCTCTTATCATCCGTCCAACGACAGACTGTTCCTGAAACGGCAGGCATCAAGTTCCCAGACTTCAAATCTGCCGGTGTTTCGCTACGGAGTCAGAGAGTAAGACCAACATTCACGCTTCAACAAAACTGACCGCTGATATATTTCCTAATATATTACCTATGCAGGATATTATGATGCATCTCTCTTCTGCAGAAGCTTGTGGTGTTTAACTTCTCTCTCATTAGCCAGAGTTGATTGATTTGCGCAGTCATAGGTAGACTAATCTCCGCGCAGGAAAGCATTCCTCTTTAAGAGTAATGAAGGGAGCTCGCTCTATATAAAACGCATTAGGCCCGGTACTGGGGTAGTGTATGACTGGGATGTGGCCGGTCATCTGTTAGTCAGAGTTGGGTGCATAAACATGTTTTGATCTGCCCTCTCTGAAGTGCATTTCAGGCGTATTATGGGTGAAAGATGACCCCATTTTTATTCCATCGCCTCCACTTTTTCCACCATGCAGCCGTCTGAGATTAAAGGTGTTAATGTTCCATCTAGGATCGAAACACCTCATGGAACGCAGAATTTAGATTTGTATTGAAGACATACTCCCGGTATCAGCCTGAGGATGTGAACGCTTTTTAAGTTTACTAAAAGTTTGAGTTTAATAACAAATGGATTTGTGTTTGCCTAGATGAAGCTGCCTAGTTCAGTTGGACAAAAGAAAATAAAAGCAATTGAACAAATTTTAACAGAACAAGGAGTAGGTGAGTAGTATTTTTTATAACTTTATTTAAAAACTTCCAAACTATCATAAACTTCAAAATGTGAAGGTCTTGCATGTCTATGGTAGCCATTTGTATATTAGATGCTTATTAAATGTATAAAAAAGTTCTAAACAAAGACATGTCATAACCCATTTCTTCTGTCATGCAACCACAGATCTTAACCCCATGCCCACAGAGGAGATTGTGCAGATGTTTAATGAACTTCGCAGTGACCTGGTCCTGGTGTACGAGCTAAAGCAGGCCTACAGTAACTGTGAGTACGAACAGCAGATGTTGAGGCACCGCTACGATGCTCTGCTGAAAGCAGGGGGCGCCGTCACACCGCAGAGCGAGAGCAGCGGCGCTCCTGACAGTCAGACGTGGCTTGGAGCTGATGACATCAAAACTGAAGCCAAGGAGCAGATTATTGATGTGGTTGGAGCTCCGCTTACTCCAAATTCGGTACGTTTACAGAGAAATGTTACTTGTTCACTTGTGTAAATTGTCAGCTATGCAATTTTGACTTGGCACTTGATATGCTACAGTAGGAGGTTAATAAAGTTCATTATTTAAACACATTGCCATACGTTAATTATTAAATATTTTAATATTCATCAACTAATGACCTGCTAAGCCTTCTAAAATGTTTGCCTTATTAACAACACATGTTTTTATTTCCTTGTTAATGCATAAATATTTAAGTACAGTTTTGTTTACGTTCTACTTTCCACAGCGCAAACGCAGAGAATCTGCCTCCAGTTCTTCTTCTATCAAGAAGGTGAAGAAACCTTGATGTAAATGACTTTATAAACTCAACTGGACATTTTGGAAAGAGGAGGAGAGAGTTCTTGATACCTTGTAAGTGATTGGCTGTTTTGGTCCGAGGGTGAGGTTGTAGGTCATCCATTGTTTGCTCCCTTGATGACCAGCCTCTGTTAACATATTCAGCACAATGACTGTCCCCCCCCATCCACAACCCTTCAATCCCACCAGAATCCCTCCACCTTCTGTTCTCCTAACCAAACCTGCACACTGACACAGACCACCCTTGACATCCTATTCCATTATAGCACCTCCTCTGACCTACCAGACAGCCTAAAACCAGATGAACTGTAAATTGGCAGAGAGAGCTAATCGTCACATGAAAAGACAGAAGAAGGAGATAGAAAAAAAGTGTTCTTGTCTGTCTGAAATGAGCGTGTGCTGGACGGATGTATGACTGTAAGTTTAAATCCTGGTGGGAAAATGTATTGTTTGCCTTTTCCTTTTGGAAAAATGGTGCATTTGTGCCATTCCGATGTGCCAGATTTCACCTACAACGCTGTGTTACCTCAAACAAGCCCTAAACGGAGGAACCTTAAATTGTTTCCTTTAAGTCTTGCACATTGACTTCATTATCTGTAAAATGTCCTTTAATAAACGTTGTCCTTTTTCGAGCTGTTTTGTCCTTTTTCAGTTTTGTTAATTGGAAATATTTATCCGTACCACTTAAAGTATTTTTCCATGTGTTAACCTGTAACCAGGTCTTATGTTTAATATGTACATAAGACGTGTTTTATGTAGTTCTGTCCGCATGCGTTTATTTTAATACAGGTTTTTGCTTTTGTTTTTAATACGTGCTTTTTATTTTAATAATTGAACCGTGGACCATACAGATAGGTTAGCGATTTACATCAGGGAAAATAAGTATTAAAAATAAGGAAGTTTTAGGGAGGGATAGACGCCTGTCTGTCATTTGTCCATATCGACGAGACAGACAGTATTAAATATACAGACCCACGCGGTTGTCGTATGAGATCCTCGTTTCCCGCGCTTTAAATTAGCTGCCAAGCGCGCGAATCAATAACGTTACCGGCTCGCGCTCCGCCGCTTGTCATCACGGCCTCGTGAATTTACACGATAAAGACGCTTCCAGTAAATTCATTACGGCATTGAACATGACAGAAAACATTTATAATTTACACCTCACCTCTGCCCGTCCCGTCATAAATGTATGTTAGGCGATAAATAGCGTTAAATCAGACTCTCAGCGCTTGCTGAGGAGATCTTCTGACTGACAGGTTTGTTGTCTGAACGTTTAGTTTTTTCCTGGCTTTATGATTTACATTGTATAACTAATAAGAGGAAGAAATTAAATTGTGTTTGTCTGTATTAAAGTAAACGCTTCGTTAAAATATCTATTTTTGATATAATTTGCATTTGCAGGAAAAACCGTCGATGCAAGTAACTTGCTGCTTTAAGATAAACTAGATTCGTCGGGGACAATAATAATGTTTAAAGATTAGTCGTTTAGGTTTGTTTGTTTTGTGTTAAACGTTAGTAAGTGTTAGTTTGTGGTAGTGTCCACCTTAAAGTAATTCATCTCTGCATCTTTCTTGTCTGGCTGAATATAATAAAGTAGCTTCCATGATAGGAGATCTGGTGAAGAAAAGTAAGAAACGGCAGTAAAATTGATTCTTGGTGTCTATATTTCATGTTGGAAATTGGCTCGTAAATCGCGCCGTATGATCTATGGTGGCCATCCTTAGAAAAAAAAAATCAGTAAATGTGTAATTTCTCCCTTGACAGAACACAGCCGGAAGATGATCCTTCTTTTCCTCTCTCGCCATCTCATCCTCACTGTTTCTTTTCATGACTTTGTGATGGCTCCATCTCATTACACCAAATCCATTTATCAAACGTGTTACTAAGCAAATCTCATTCTGAAATTTCGTGTAGACATTTGTGTCATTCCCAGGTAAGGATGAAGGTCACAAGCAGTTTCTTGTGTGTCCCAAGTGGTTCCCCTGTGTTATACATTTCCTGAGAGGGACACTGTATTTGCCTCAAAATACGGAGCCGTTGGGTAGCTTTTCCATAGAAGTGTCTTGGGCCACATTTAAATTTGGTAGCTCATAGAGGTTCATTGCATTGCTTCCCATGTGAAAATGATGTAGATGGCTGAACAGTCCTCCTTGGTGGAACACCAGACATAAGGGGATGGAGAGGTAAAAGGCAGCAGGCAGAACCATGGCAGAGTGGTTTATTATCCCGACAAAGAAGTGATGGTGTGAAACGAGAGCTCTTTATCAGAGGCACTGGAGTGGAGGAGAGCTTTTTAATCATGGCCTAAGAGGGGTGAAGGGTTTTTATCATAATTGAAGTCTTTCCAGGGCTAATTGTGGCTATACGTCATTGTCTGCGAGCACGCCTTGTAGCAGATGTGGTAGAGATGTGATGGAGAAGAGTTAGTGAAGGAACAGGACTACTTCAGGTCTGTCATTGAAGACGCAAGGCTTCATATGGTTTTCATCACTGTATCAAAATGTATGGATCTCCATCATAGTCAGATGATGATAATGAGGTTTCATTTACCTTCAAGGCACATGTTCTGCAAGAGCAAAACTCATTTAAATGATCATCTGAGCTCTGAATGCAGTGTTTTCCCCTCAGGGTTTGTTTTTCTTTCTATTGCCATGGGTCAATTTGGTCTCAAGGAAGACAATGTAATGTTTTGTTTGGTTTGGTTACATTGAAATGGCTGACTTTGATTCCTTTTCAGAATATTTGACTCATTAGAGGAGCTGTAGATGTTGTAGATGGAGAAAAGACATGATAGTCATTTTAACTCCTTTTACAAAATAAATGAGGTTACTGTCCCAGTCACCTGTTAGTAGACATGCTTACGGCCAGTTTTAACCACTCCAGTCCACTTTGGAGAATGTTTTCATATCTATGCCCTTAAGACAGCAGCACCATAAGGAGAAGGTGGTGATTAAATTGGAACACTCTGTGTGTCTCTGGAGAAAACTCATTGTTCACCTAGTAGGACACCTTGGTATGAGGTAGGAAAGACTTAATGTACTTCTCATTATAAAAATATCCTGGAGAAAGGTTTAAATTTATTTACTGAACCTGAATATATAACCAGTGTTATACAGTATGTGGTATATATATTGTTCCTTTGGTCATGACATTGAAGGGTAATGAAGTTTTTCCAAGACATTTTTTCAAGTGACGTTGACAAGGTTTTACTCACGCTGTTAAGTAAGACGTTGTTTAGTTTATTGAGAGAAAGCTGTTTCTGTCCCATCTAGCCCCCAATCCAATGAAGCAGATGGCTGTGAGCAAGACAGAGGGTAGTTATTCTACTTCATTCCTTTGACCAGCACTGCGTCAATTATCAGACTGACGTTTCATTAGCTTCTGCAGCTGATGCCACAGTGGAGAAGCGCTGAAGTGTGGTGGAAAGAATTGAAGCTAAAACAGCTATGCTAGTTGCTAACCCTAGGCCTTTGCTGGCTTCTGGTTTTAGGAACTATTATATTATATCCCTCTGTTGATCCAAAAATGTCTTATCCAGGGTTGAATTTGCTATCGTACTCTGTGGGAATTTAGCTGCTGGTTAAAACAGGCTTTGGATGTATACTGTAGGGGGTTATTGTGAGGCTAAGCCAAGGGAAAGTGGCAGATTTAAGGGATTCCACTCTGAGATGCTGTTGAGCTATCACGGATGACAGGCCTCTTCCCCTGCTGTCAATTTTAGCAAGAGATTAAATCCTAGAATAAAGCTAGGGCCATAAAATATGCAAGACTTCGGTACCTTTTGTCAAGGCTGTCATATCTTTCTACATCTGACATTTGAATTTCCCTTCAGTTCTGAGGTGGGAATGGTCTGAGGTTTTTGTTTTACATATACTTATATACTTGAAACTGGTTTGGTGTTGACAACAAGGCCTCAGGTGAGGTTAACTTATCCATTTGCTAAAGGCACCATCTGTTTCAATCAATACTTTTAGCTTAAATCCTGAACAGAAGAGTTCATTACAGCTCAGGGTTCATGTGGAAAGAAAGAACGAGTTAATAGCATCTCGGTTTTGAATAAATTTTTGTTTTTATTAAATTTGTAAAGCAGTTACTTTGTGAATGATAGCGTGTATCGCATTCCTGTTTTGCGTTTAGCTTTAGCTTGCTTCTCATCCAACATCTCACTTAAGTTCACAGTCCATTATTACGCCATTACAAGATGATTAAAAAATAAGGTTATAATTTGCAATTTTCATATTTTAGAATATTTGACTTGTATTGAATGAGGGCAGGGAGGAGAATTAGAGCTTTAAGAAAGCCTCATAAAGTCCTTATTAAGGAAGATCTGAAATTGGTTTAATGATGTCTAATAGAGGGGGCAATCACACATTTAACGCAAGGATCCCTTTTGGCACAGTGCATAGAAATGAGTCAATTACGTATTCATTAGAGGAACAGTCAGGCTGTAAGTGCAGTGAGATTTGCATGAAATGTTTGTCTTGTTGGCCCCGTTTAAAAAGCTACTAATAAAAATGAGACTAAAACTGTTTATGCAGAGTAAAAATACAGCATTGTAGGTTATTGAAAGAAGGTATAATGTGCTTGATTAATTCAGTAATTCATCTGCAATAGTGTTACAGTAAGTAAACAGTGGGCTTTGAGGAGGTGAATAAGAACGTATGTCTATACATCTTGTCA
>JBAJNP010005334.1:0-29492 GCA_036877545.1 Yasuhikotakia modesta
TTCGCTGAGTTACTGTTATATTTTATTGGAAGAGCATTGGTCTGTGTTTTTTATGAATGAGTGGCATGTTTAAGCTATTTTTCATGTGGGATTTTGTAAAATGATGTAACATTTACATCCATTTATTGCAGTCAGAGTTTGTCTTTGAGTTGTGATTCTGAGCTCCAGACGTGGATTAAGGTGTCTTAGTTTAGGATCTAAAGTTATGTAATTTCCTCCTCCTAGACATATTTGCCACATGAGCCGTTGCACATGGCCTCTCTCTCTAATACTAACAATAAAAAGTGAAACAAGCTGTGCGTTTCCTCAGAGTCATTTACTGATGACCTTCCCGCTCGTTTTGTTTCCTTCACATAGATGATGTCATCAGAGATCCTCGTTCCTGGTTGGCTGCAGCAGCTGCTTTTTGTGCTCCTCAGGTTCACTCTCTCCTGTGCTGGTCCGGTGAGCCTGACCAATGGGACGGTTTGCACCGCTCGAGGTCCCGCCTCCTACATTTTAGTGTTCACAGGTCACTGGAGTCCACAGACGTTCCCAAAACAGTATCCATTATTCCGACCACCTGCGCAGTGGTCCAAACTCATGGGTAAGACTTCTGTGAACAACACTGTGAGTTTGTAGTTTACATATTGTGTCAGAATCAGTAAAACTGAAACAGCATTTGTTAGCCAGCAAAAATCTACTTAGACAGAAAAAGACCATCTGAGTGTTTGTTTATTTGTGTTTGTTTATCTCCAGAGGTGAATTTTTTTCTGAAAAAAAAAGACCAGCATTAAACAACTTAATTAAAATAATGGTGTGACAGTCTTAGAGAGCAGAAGAATCGATACATATCAGACAATAAAGAATTTCTCTCCATTCACACATATGATGTACAAACTTAAATTAAGACTCATTTATTAAGTTAACTCTTGCCAGAGAAAGTGCTTTTCAGGGTTTTGTGTTTCAATATAATGTTCAGGGACTGTGAATGATCTTCATGTCTGCATGAGTGTCATTCTGAATGTTCCGTTCTCTGTGTTCTCTGTGGTTCTCTGTGTTCTCTGTGTTCTTCACGTGTGCTGGTCTGCTGTCAGCTATGAGGATTTCAGATGTCTGCTGTTCCTCACCTTACCATATGTCAGGGCACTAAGTACTCACAGCTGGCCTGTTAACCCTCCAAATTTGCCCCAGCGACCTAAAACATACGTGCATTACATGCGACACCCAGCCCAGTGCCATATGGGAGCAGGGCAGACTAATGAGCAAAACAGAGAGACTAACTGTTGCCAGATGACACAGGCAGCCCTGCAGGTTCGTCCTTTGCTTTTATGCTGCTTCCATAAATACATGATACATGCAGCCAAGAGCAGCGCTCTGTGATGGCCGTCGACTTTAATGTGATCGCTGTGTGCTCGCATTTTCAGAGAACGTGCTCTCTGGGTGTCATCGGTCAACCAGCCGTCACGCGCCACCGCATGCCGGCCAAGCCGCACAGCAGACGCGGCCGATCCCAGCCAAAACATTTACAACCCAAAGATCCTCAGAGTTCAGTCTGTGGTTTGGGAGTGCTGAGATGAAGACTGTGCGCTCCGAGTGCCTCCTGGATGGCTTCTCCCTCTCTTCATCCATTTATCACTATTGTATCACGATTATATTGAAAACCGCACATTTTTGAATCAGATGAACAGTTGTGCATGCGCTCTATATGACTGCAGCAGATGCAGGATGAGAAAATGAGGAGAAAGCTGGAGATAGAGGGAACGGCAGGGTGGCGGTTGTGGTTTGTGGTTTAGCTGATTGAGGTCGGGTCTCTTCGAGTTTTCTGTCCACTTTTGTGCCAAGCCGGTCAGACATGTAGCTTGGAGAGACGAGACGCGTCCGTGTGCCAAACATGTTGCCGGCCTTCCTCACTTGTAGCGCTTCTGTTCCCAGCTCATGGGTTCTGCCAGACCAAAATGGTTTGTAAGTATGAAGAAAGCAGTTGGACATTAAAACGAAGCTGAAAGCATTTCAAAGACATCATTTTAGCTGCTGTGATGTTAACTTGTAATGGGTAAATTATAAAGCTCTTCAATTCTAGGCATGTTTGGGGTTTAGTTTGTGGTGTTTGTAGTGTAATGGCAGGTATCACTGTTTGGCTCATACGGTGGGTTAGTAATGCGAACAAACCACTAACCGCATCTATTTACCTTTTAAACTTGTTTGTGCCTAAAAGATAAATCCTGTTGCATATTGTGCTATTTATTTTCTAAGTAGCACAATAATGTGAAATTACTGCTTCAATGTAAATAAACCTAAAATAACCTTTTTGATATATATATATATATATTCTCTAACCTTATATCAATCGTTTAACCTCACTGAACGAGTGGTTTTAATTACTTGAGAAAACGTTTAAAGAATGTTAAGTAATGTTCTGACAACGTTTCCTGTCTGCGGGCTGTTGACTTTAATACAGATAATACAGATTTTCAGTTTTGTTTTAGGTCATTGTAGATAATGATCAACTTTAGTGTCGTGATATTGTTTTATAAATAAAGTTCGAATAATACGAACCGACTCGCGAATCGATTCACTCATTTGACTCCCAGCGAATCGTTCACGAGTCGTGTGACGTCACTGGTTTGTAAAGACAACAACACAGACACACGAAGCTTCTGCTGGAATGACATGGACAGTAATTTTGGTAAAAACACACATGACCAAATCCTTCTTAGATAGAGGAGAGAATTCAGGCCATAAGTTTGTTTATGAGGCATCTGAGACATTTAGTGTTTGATTTGAGGTGTTTTATTGGCACCTCAGTATGACTGTATTTCAGCAGCTGAAGGTGCTGAAGCTGTTTGTGTGTTTTCATGAGATGCTGTGAATGTTCAACAGGCCGGTGCAGAACCTACTATTGTAATGTTTTCCCAATAAGTTGTTCCCCTCGCACTCATCACTTGTTTCTGCTTTCTGCACAGCCGTGACCCATAATGAACAGTACCGGCTCTGGCAGGACGGGGCGCCGGCGAGCGAGGGCATGAAGAGTTTTGCGGAGCTGGGCTTGACAGTGGAGCTGGTGAAGAGTGCGAAGGAGGCGAGGAAGAGTCGAGCGGTGGGGTCTATGTACCGCACAGCTGGGATTCCCTCTGGCATCGGTCACAGTTCCACAGAGATCCTGCTGATGCCCAGAACTCCTCTGGTAAGATGCTGCCCTGCGTTCAGATGAAACTCTCTTTATTTCTGATCATAGGTAAATAAACACTTTACTTTTAACTTTATTCAGAGGGATTTTATCTTCTGATAAGCAACAGTGTTTGAGTCAAAACAGTTGATTAAAAGAACAGATCAAAAACAGACGCCACAGCACTGATGTCAAAGGAAGAGTTTGGGAAAATATGAGAAGCATGTCAAATTGATTTTACTGAACAGTTTTAAAAAATATGTGGATCAACAACAGCAAAAAAATTGTCCACATGGTCAAAACACAAATCAAAGGGGACCATTTGAGTCCATATGACTTCAAGTAAATGCAATCAAGATAAATCCTTTAAAGATGTTGTAAGTCAAAACTAATCGCACGCATCGAGTAACAACACTTGAACAGAATTAAAGGCAACTGGTTAGAATTAACCAATAAAACCTTGTGTACAAGCAAATATAATCTTCCACATTTATGGAAATGTCAGTAGTTTCACCATTTTTCCATTGCATTTTGGCACTGGACAGCCACAGAAAATAAACAGGCCATAGACCTACATGAAAGACTCGCCTCTGGAAAACATTTTTCTAGAGTTTATCCCTAATTGTTTATTTTATGGTATAAAATGTTAAATCTCGTTTGGTGAGTTGTCATATTTTATCAAGGTTTATAGAAGTTTGTGTTTTAAATATTGTAAAATACAAATAATGATTTCTGCAGGCCAAATTAATAGTTTAATATTCTTATACATGTTTCTCTTTGTCTTTTTTGCTATTTCCTGGATGCATTTTTTTTTCATTTTTGTGCCTCATGTAGTGGCAACATGCAGTTTAAATTGTTTCAGTCCTTTTGTTTCAGCCATGATACTGACATATAAACAAGGACAGTGTAAGAATTAGCCTCTCTCTCCTCTATATATACTGTATAAAGTCAGACAGAACCAGAGCAGGTCCAAAACCACATCCAGAGTTCCAGAAGCTCCAGACCGCAGCTCTCATTCCCTCCCTTCCGGCACCACCAGATCTCTGCAGATAGGAGAGGCTGGAACGTTTTTTGGAATATTTATTAACACCCGCGTGTGTCAGATGGTTATTGGGTCTAAAAGGCAGCACTGGTACTGCTGGTGACCTACTTACTGTATCTTTATAGACAAAGCCTGGAATATAAAGTAGACTTATTAAAAAACAACAACTAGCCTCAGATGCGGCTGGCATGTGCTCCTGCTGCCTCTAAACCGCAGCATGATGGGATGTCTGCATTCAGACGGCTGTTTATAGATCTGCAGGCGCAGAGGAACGGGTCAGAATCTGAATGTGGTCTCGTGATGAGACTGACGCCTCTCATTTGGGTGTAAGTGTGAATTGTGGGCTCACCTGTTACTGATGGATTTAGTCCCAGCTAACAGGGAACGTTCTCAGAATGTTGGCTGGCAAGTGTTCTCAGTTCTTTTAAAGTTATCAGAAACATTCTTGCAGTGATGTAAGTGGAACTTTTTTTAAAGTTTATATTATATATGTTAAAAATTTACAAACATTTTTTCTTAAGTAGTTAGTTAATAGTTTTTAGTAGTAGTTCTTACTGCTGGTAAGAAGTCACATGAACAGATAAACTGGTTTTAACATCAATAGTGACATCAAAACTGACAGTGATATCACAGATTTGTAAAGTTATTTTTGTTGCATATATATATGATCTCTTATGGCCTTTAAAGTGTTTTAAAATAAAACACTTTTATACATAACAAATGTACTGATTTGAAACGGATGCGATGAGATCGATTAGGGCTTGTTATTCACAACACAGAAAACAACTTACCTAAATTTACTGTTTATTTGAGATCTCCAAAGAAACAAAATAATTAAACAATCACGTTTCAGGTTCCCACACACACAATGACCAAAATCAAAAACAGCTCAATGATCTTCAGAATGACTTGCGAGGTTCTCATGCATTTAATAGGATCCAGACAGCAGCAGCGCAGCGGCTTTCAGCAACAAACCACAGTGTGTTCCAGCGGCTCAGGGGAACAGATGAGCCGGCTATTCTTTCTCCTGATACACTGTTTTAGCAAATGAGGGGATGAGGTTTGGCTGTAAATGATGGGGATGGTGTGTTAGAGTGCCCGTTTTATGCCCGTAAGAAGGCATCGTCTCTGTCAGAGCGAGGCCTGAACACAGAGCCACGCCAGAGAACTGCAACTCCAGAGAAATTGATATAGCAGGAGGTATTCCTGGAAAAACCACAGAGTGAAAACGTAGGAGAGATGTGAGGAAAAGACAAGTAAATCCAGGCTGGAGAGAAGTCCGGCTGCAGATTAGCTGTTTTTTCCTCACAAGCTACCTACAACTGCAGCCCAAATATGGATGTATAAATGCTGATAGAAGATTTGTTTTGTGTTCTGCTCATTGTGAGAAATTAGCATTGAAAATGAGCAACAATGTTTACTAGTCAGAATCACACATTATATTTCATCACCAGAATCATAAACTGAAATTTGAATTGTTGGTTAAAAGAACCTGCTGTGAACTTCATACACTGTTGGGTGGAGAGACACATTTTTAAAGCTGAAAAACGCTTCCTCACAGCCCAGAGTATCTCAGAGTTCTCAGATTTGCTTCATTTAGGTATCAACATTATCTCAGATGTTTCTCCTAAAATGTCTGTGAGAAAATAAAATGGGCAAAATTGAGAACATGTTTGACATAAGTGTGCTGTAGCTTTTCCAAGCAATCAAATTTTTTAAAAACCACTCAGAATATTTTAACAATTACAAAGCAACACACTGGAAATCAACCAACAATCTCGGCATTGTCTTAAAATCAATGTAACAATCTAGTTTTTTGGCTGCACTAGTTTTTAGGTTTTTCCCAGTTTAGCTAATGCCCTATATATGATTTCACCCGAGCAGGATCTGGTGGTTTTACTGTACGTCTGACAAATAAAGTTTGGTCAGTCCACCTTGGCTGGTTTTCAGCCTCGTCTACATCCTGAAACAGTGTCACTGTGTGCCTCATTTTTTTGTGAGTGACTGTGTGTGGCTGTTTCCTCACTCGCTCTGACCAGAGGGCTCTTCCTGAATGAGCTCATGGCCAAAAAAGAAACATTCATCACCATTTAAAGAAAAAATCCAGATGGTTTAACCTAACATACAGAGAAACGGGGTGGAAAATACTGCAAATGGCTACAAAGAAAAGCTTCATTTGTGACTTATGCAGCCAAATATGTTAGCAGAGCTTTGAGAAAAGGCCAGAGTTAAATCCTCTTCTACAGTGTCTGTGTATAAATGCTGAAGATGTGAGTGATTAATTACACTGCCTGTCTTCTTACAGCTGTCCCTGATAGTGAAAGTGATTCCCAGTCCAGACTGGTTTGTTGGTGTGGACGGTCTGAACCTGTGTGAGGGTGGCCAGTGGAAACAGGAAGTGACCTTTGACCTGCACCCTTTTGATGCCGGCACAGACAGCGGCTTCACTTTCTCCTCGCCCAACTTTCCAACGGTACCTCCAGAGAATATCACCATGGTGAGATTTCCAGCAGATTCTGAAAACTCATTATTTACAGTGTTCATATTAATGAAAACCACTGTTGAAACAATTTTAGGTTGTATTAACATGTTTCTTTTAAGTAACAAAAACATTAAAAATGTTATTTTAATCTCCAGGAACACCTACAAAGCAACATAAATGTTTTACTGTAAAGACATTTCAAGGACATTTGAGGTTCTGTAACGCTGATGTTGTTTCACACACAGATCACGTCTCAGAAACCGAACCACCCTGCAAATTCCTTCTATTACCCTCGACTTACAGAACTTCCGCCCCTGGCGACCATCTGGCTGAAGCGACAGAGCCGCTCACCTGTCCGTCAACAGAACCGGGTGTCCAACCACATTTTACCTGACGTCACCAAACCTCAGAGATTCTCAGGTGGGTTTCATACACATTTTGGGGGAACATAAGAAATGCTTTGTTGACTTTCTTTTCTTCTAGTGAACAGTCAGTGACTCAGGTTCAGCTGTTAAGTTATTTTAAACATGGGCACACACTCAAAGGGCTTTAAAAGCTGCTTTGTTCACTATTGCATAAATCTCATTGGGAACAGAAAAGGCTGTTTATTTGGCTGGAAACTGGTGTAACAATGCATTTTCCCTCTCCAGCTGTTTTGGTTTTCCACAGCCATGCGTGCGATTTAATGTGTTGTCGTGTTTTTTTATCGGTCAACGTAACGTGCACCACATGCAGTAAACACTGTTTTATTTGCTGAATGTGTGTTGTTGGCTTTTAATTTCTCACGGGTTTAAGGACTTTAGTGTTAAAATTTCCATTACTTTCGCAGAAATCACGTGTAAAATTCACACTGTGTTGTTAGGCCTACTGTAAAATACACACGTCTTCCATTATATGGAAAATCTGATGTGGTTTATTTGTTTAATTAGTCACATAAACAAACACATTCAGCTGCTTCCAGACAAACAGCAGTAACATTCATCGCTGCGGCATGTCTTGCAGAAACGCCTCTGGACTGCGAGGTGTCGATGTGGTCGTCCTGGGGTCTGTGCTCCGGGCCGTGCTCTCGCGGAGGCCTGCGCCATCGGACCCGCTACATCCTGCTGAAACCGGCCAACAGCGGCACGCCGTGCCCCGAGCTGGAGGAGCAGGAGGAGTGCACGCCGCACAACTGCCTCACGTTACAGTGATGCGCTGCTGGCACTGAAACTGCGACGCTGTCCGAGCGCAGAGCCGAGTTCAGCTTCCTGCCAATACTGAGTCACTGCTGCAGAATGCGGGAACGCCGCCTGCATCAGCCTCTCCTCACTGGAAAAGAATGACTCGTATTCTGTTAATAGAGACTTTGATTATGGGTGCTGTATTCACAGTAATCTCAGTGTATCTTCACATAATCACAGTACTTTGCCAACCACTGTTCTTCCTCTCTTTCACATCAGTAGAAATCTTTTAAGTAACCTAGTTAAGTTTGACAGATTAGTGGACTGTAGTCCATTGGTAAAGTAAAGTAGCTATGAAAACAGATGACCAGACACAACATCTCTGCTTTTGTGTCTCACAGGTCTGACTGTAAAGAACAGATATTTTCCTGATCTGATCCAGCATCTAATATAAAAACAGTTTACAATATCACTGTGTGAGGAAATGCACAAAACAGATTAACTGTCATATTTCAATAATCACATAAGGGACCGGTAAGATGTTGTGTATATATGTGTTGTGTTGTATTGTATGTTTATCCTATTAAAATATGGAATTATCTCTCTTCAGCTGAAGTTTTACAGTTTATCATAACTTTCAGTAATAATATTAACAAACACTTATGAGTTATATAGCATTTACATTATCAAATAAGAAAATATGAAAATATGATAAGAAAATAAGGAAGAAAATAAGAAAATATGATCAATTCATATTCATACATGAAGGTGTATCAACAACTAATCTAAACAGTATCAGGACTGTACAAATTAGCTAATACAATATTAATGGAAGTCATTTTACTTTATTAGAAGACAATAAAACAAAACTTTCTTTTTTCAAATACTTTAAAAAGTATTTCTTTACCATTTTCATTTGGAGTTCTGCCCTCAGACATGAAACTATAGTATTACACCGTAAACATTTGTGTAACTCACCATGACATAGAAGAATATAATAGAATTATGTGTGTTATCCACAGTAAGAAAATAACTCCACAAGCAATTTTACGTTTCAAACAGAGATGCGATAGAGAGGCAAACGTTATGCATTGCTGTTTAATGACCTTATATTTATATTTACCACTGCAGATGCTAAATAAATCTATTATAACAGCAGCATCACATTTATAAATAATACACAGAAACTGCTGACAGCTGATGACGACACACAGTGTGAAATCACACACATATAACATAATCATAACCTTCATCTGTTTCATTGGGTATAATGTGTATTTTATATATAACAATATGTACAGAGTTGATTCTTGTTGACCTTGTGATATTACCAGCAAAACCTTTAAAAAACATTATTAGCATTTTGTATTGTCTCCATCTAGTGGAGAAAAGGATCTCAGTCAAACCTCTTACATATAAACACAATTAAAGAATAAATCTGTGTAATTAAAGAATAAAACAGCAGGACATTAGTTTAAACTGAACCTTTATTACTATCATAGAAACTTTAATGTATCTAATGTATCATGTTTAAGTGTTAAAATCACCTTATAAACACATTGTCAGTGTATGAACGTATACAGAGAGAAATGAAACAGTAAGTAAAATATGTTTAGACTAGTAGCATCATCCTATAAAATACAATAATTACAAAAAATCAGCACAGATTGTGAAGTAGATGAACTTATTTTAACTAAACGCATTTTATTGTGGTCAGAAAGCACGCGGCACAGACAGCAGAACCTCCGGGGACGCGCGGCGGGCCTCGGCGTCCGGCAGGGGGCGCTGCTCGTTTTCTCGGGCGCTGGGTGACGCGCAGACCCGCAGCAGTACGAGGGGCGCGTTTGATTACAGCAGAGCTAAATGGCGGATGAGTCCCGGAGCCGTAATAACGAACAATAACAGCCCACGTCCCCGGTACAGCTTCTCTCAGTCGGCGCGCATTGCCGACGCTAAAGGTGCAGGCGGAGGCATCCGGTCATATGCGTCGGTAACAGGCCGTTTATCCGGTAGAAGCAGATCGATCGCGGAGGAAGCGGCGCTGGTCGCGTCGCGCTGCGGCTGATATGAGCGACTCGCTCGGGCTGATCGGGAAGCGGCTGCTGCTGCTGCTGAATGACGGCGGATCCGCGGCGGCCGGGGAGGTGGAGCGGGCGGCCTGGCTCCGGGGAACCGTGCGGGCGGTCAGCGTGATCGGGCTGGCGAGCCCCGGGGTGGAGGTGAGAGGCACACAACCACAACAACACACCGATGCGTCGGGACGCTTAACGGAGTCAAACAACAACAACACATGCGTTCAGTTCGAGTCTGAACGGGGTTAAAGCGTTTAATAGAGAGTGAATGTGATCCGCGCTAGTTAGCCGCACAGCTAACTGCAGGTCCCGAGCAGTGAGTTATACCCCGAGACAGCGATGCTTTGGGTCAAACACAATGAAAGCTCGAGTCAGAGCAGCTGGTTAAAGTGAAAATAAAGACTTTTATGAAATGAAATGTAATGTAAAAGATAAATGAAATGTTGGTATGTAGGTGAGCAGACGTCGAGCCTCTTGTTCTGAGGCAGATCGTCTGTTAGGTGTCGCTGGATTTGGATGAAATGTTACGGGTTACAAGCTCTTATAAATGATTAATTTGTTCATCATTAAGGTGTTAATAAAGGTCTTTATAACAGAAACGTGTTCACATGAGAACTGTATAAATAATGGTAATGTTATCATTGTGTGTTGAGCTTCTGTAATATCAAAACACAGATGTTTAAATACTTCATGCATCAGCACAGTAAGAACATTTGCTTGTTTTAACCATGATGATGTTTATTGGGTTGGATTGACAGGTTGTGTGTTATGCATGATGGTCTGTTTGATGTTCTCCAGCGCAGGAGACAACATCTCTGATAGTCTGATGCAGAGTCTGTCTGTGTCTGTAGGTGTTTGTGGAGTTTGAGGACAGCCCATGGAGGCAGCGCTCCTGGGTTCATGTGTACGGGGATGAGGTTCGTGCGGTTCTGATGGAGAGTGCCATCGTCTGGGCTGACTGCAGCGACGCATCCCTCTCTGCTGCTGGAGGACCGGCTGTGACGCAGTGGCCAGCTCTGGTCAGTACACATCAGTACATCTTTTTAAAAGTATTCCTTTAAATCTCGAGGACAACTTGGGTAAAAAGTGTCACAACTTACTCAGAAGTTTATACATTCCTGAATGTCCATTTTTTATGATTCAATATTCAGATGTTCAAACCCCTGGTTGATCATGTTGGTTTGGGATCTCTGGTTCCTGTCGAGTTCTTTGGATCTAGAACGTTGGCGTTTCTCCCTGGTGGGACTTTACTGCACACTTTTGAGGTTGGTGTCGATCACAGGTTTATTTTAAGACAGTGTATAGAAGGTTTCATGTGTGTAACTGTCTGAATGGGTGTGTTTTTTTTCTTCAGGCTGAGAAGGACTGCAGACACACTCTGCTGCAGGAGCAACCAGCTCTTCAAGCTGCCATCAGTAACTGGCTCAGAGACTCAGAGTTACAGGAGATCCTGCGGAAAGGTCAGTTCTGTCCCGCTGTAAATACACTCATTACATCCATGATGAAGCTGCAGAATACATCATATTGATTTTAGAACATGTATTAATGCATTGAATACGTTATTATATTGAATTTCAGTTATCACAGTATTTAGCACAGTAACACAGTAAGGTATCACATGTTGAGTTTTTCTTCATAGTCCATCAAGTAGTTCATGAGTGCATCGGCTTGTGCACAGGCTCAGTAATTCTGAGGATATTCTGAGAAGCCCGTAATATAAGCTTGTTGCGTCTGTTGGCAGGATCGTACACCATTCAGGGTCGGAGGGTGCAGGTGTACCAGCCAGAGTTTGAGGAACCCTGGGCTCTCGGGCTCGTATCTCAGCATGATCCTGTTTCACATATAATGGAGATTACCATGGACCAGGTCAGTGTGAAAGCAACATTTACCTCTGGTAATACGTTCACTGTTAAATGTCTGCGGTTAGTTTTACCGTTACCTCATTGACTGGTTAGTGCTGGTGAAATAGATTTAGTCGGTGTGTGACTGTGTTAATGGTGATGTTTTGTTTGAACAGGGTGAGGAGACGCAGGTGGTTGATCCTCGAGTTATTCATGTCATGCTTGCTGTGGAAGAGTTAGATGAGGTATGCAAGTTAAATGAGGAAGATGAGGTATGTAAGTTAAATGAGAAAGATGTGGTATGCCCATGGGTTTTTACAGGTTCTAGTCATAGATGCATTAATCTGTTGATAATTGTAATTTAAATGTTATTTTAAAAAGCTGTCTGAATAATATTTATTCCAGAGTGGATTTGTTTATGTTTAAAGTCACTGTATGATCTAATAGCGTTTGTTTTATTCTGACAGAGCGCAGATCGGCGCAGGAAGGAGAGCGACGGTGGGAAAGGCGAATGCAGTCGCAGGCGCAGAACAGATTCTGAAGGAGATGAAGATTTCACGCTCAAACGTTTTAAGGGAGCTGGAGAAAGAGCCTCAGACAACCAGAACGGAAATGACTCTAGCAGGGATGCTGAGGCTACGGTAACACAAGTAGAAACGCCGGGAGTGGCAGTAGTGAAGGGAAAAGATGGAGAGGGTGGAGTAGATGGGAGGGGCACGAGCAGCTGTAGTCCAGTATCTTTGCCAAACCAATGTTCCTCTAACGACAGCAATCCCTCTCAGCAGGAGCATGTAAGGACTGCAGGTTTGGTCAAGGAGAACGGCAGCATGTCTTCAGTATCAACTGGGCTTCCTGCTTCCACTCCAACGCCGCCACCGTTGAAACCAGCTCCTTCTCCTTTCTCAAATACTTTTCCGTCTTTGGGCCAAATGCCCAGCTTGGTGCCCGGAGCTCCTGCCCCTAAATCGTCCCCTACACTCCCAGCACCTGAGAGGGAGGGCTGTGTTCTTTCAGGGTATCCTAAAACAGCTGCCCTGGTGTCTCCGGGTCCAGTGACCATCTCCTCACCTTCGCAAGACAACGCGTCAAGCGTGGCTCTTTCTGCTTCTGTAGACGCAAACCAGAAGGCCAATATGTGGGGATCAACTCCAGAGGCAAACCAGGTCTGGTATCAACAAAAATGTCATTGTTCTGTTTCCAGCATTCAGTTGTTTTGTTCAAATGGTAATTTGTTTTAAATGATTGTTTTTCAGACAACCAAGACGTCTTCTGTACCTACAGCAGTATTTGGTAAACATTCAAGTGAGGGACTGTTTGGAGACGTCTCTGCACAGACAAATGGTTCGTCCCAGGAAGACAAGCCTTTTGGCTTTCCATTTGCAGCCGCAAAGGAGCCACTGAGACATGATTCGGATCCTTCACAGAACCTGTTCTTCCAGTGCATGTCTCAGAACCAGAACTTCACTCCAGGCCAGTCAAAAGCCTTCACATCCTTGTCTGATTGCCTGAGCAAGGAACCGCCCAGCCCGTTCAATGCCCCCTCTGAGGGATTCAAAAAGGCGGTCGTGGCTTCTGCCTCTGCTGGACTGTTTGGTTCAGCACCTGCTGGTGGTCTGTCACAACTGACGGAGTCCAAAGTGCCTGATTTAAAGCCTTCAGGCAATGGGATTCTTCTCAACAAGACATTTGGAGTTGTGGGGGAGACACTTAAACTTCCAGCCATGTTTCCCACATCTGTAGGTGGTGGCCAAGCTGCAGGTTCTGCAGAGATCCTGAAGTCCTCTTTGGGGATAGGAACCAGTGGAACTGGTACTGGCAATAGTGGGATTAAAAATGTTAATAATTCTAGCCCTGTTACAGGTTTTGGTTCGCTTGCTGAGAGCAAGGGTTCGGAAACTCATGAAAACCTGTTCCTACAGGCTTCAAAAGAGACAAACCCGTTCCTTGCGTATGGTGGAGCTGTTTCACACAGTCCCTTCAGTGCACTGTCAGCTTCAAAGACACCATCTACTCTGTCCACCTCTGCTGTTGCCCCTTCAGGCAGCATCGGTTTGCTTAGTCAAAATTCACCGGGTAATGATGCCAAACCAAATTTATTTACCATGACAGAACCACCTAAGGGAATCTTAACGCCCCAGTTTGCACCATCCTCTGTTATGACCGGCACGTCCTTCACATTGGCAGCCCAGGATGGGCAACAAACATCCAGACCAAACAAAGAGGGTCCAGATGTTGGCACAGCAGCCCGGGTCGGTACTGAAGGTCAAGGTGTTTCTGCTCCCTTTGACCAGACATCTCAAAAGTTTCCTCTGGAAGAACGTGGGCAGTCCTCCAAAAAAGACTCGGAGTCCAGTAGCAACAGCGATTTGTCTGATTTGAGTGAGACGGAGGAAAACCCGGGGCAAACCCAAAAGCCCGGTGTTCAACCAGCAGCTGAAGATAAGAGTAAAACCCAACCTGCTGCGAAGAGTCGGCCCAGGAGCAAACCTTTCAAAGGTAACGTTTGACTCCTGATGGTCTTACAAAAGTCTTTAAATGGGTGAAAACTACACCTTTAAATTACTTGCTAAAGTTATAACACAACATGTTTCTAACCTACTGTGAAACCTTACATTAGCTACACCATAAATTTAGCTTCTTGTGCTTTTGTTGTCAGAAGTTTATATTGGTAGATGAGATCTGATGTTTTTGTATGGTTCTGCTGTCTGTAGAGGGACAGTCTGTTTTGAAGGATCAGAACAAAGTTCGGCGATTGAAGCAGTCCGGTGAGTCTTTTCTTCAGGACGGTTCCTGCATTAATGTGGCGCCGCATCTGCACAAATGTCGGGAGTGTCGTCTTGAGCGCTACAGGAAGTCCCGTGAGCAGGACTCGGATGACGACGATCCTAACGTGGCCTGTCGATTCTTCCACTTTCGCAGGTTAAAAACAATTGTTTAAAAGCTCACTTTTAGCTTATACAAAACTGTTTTAACCCTTTCCAGTTCTTTATTTACTTTTCATTATTATTAACCAATATCAGCATGTCACATTTCTTGTAACAGGCTGGCGTTTACTAAGAATGGAGTTCTTCGTGTGGATGGTTTCCTGAGTCCGCAGCAGAGTGACAGTATGGCGATGGGTCTGTGGCTTCCCTCCACCGCCGCACAGAACGGACTGGATCTGGACACGTCCAAATACATTCTGGCCAATGTGGGGGACCAGTTCTGCCAACTGGTGATGTCAGAGAAAGAGGCCATGATGATGGTGGAGCCACATCGTAAGTTTTTGTCAGAACTAAAAAACTGTAAATTAATTGTAAAATACATGGATTGAGATTTTTTTTATCAGTTTAATAATATTTGTTTTGCTTTGCTTGTGTGACATAAATGATACTGAATGAAAGGGGATATAAAAAAATTGTTTCTTTGCTTTTTGTGGTTTTTAGGTGTTTAGTGTGGATGCTTTAGAACTGTGAGAAGTGTGTTTGCAGTGTTTTGTGTTGTTTTTAGGGGACACAAAACACCTTCAATAGGGTTTAAACTGTCTGATTACACTGTGTGTTTGCAGAGAAAGTTGCGTGGAAGCGAGCAGTGAGAGGTGTCAGAGAAATGTGTGACGTGTGTGAGACAACACTCTTCAACATCCACTGGGTGTGTCGCAAATGTGGCTTTGGTGTTTGCCTCGACTGTTATCGGCTACGCAAGAACAAACCTTCTGAAGGTAGACACCATAAATTAGAAATGAAGACATCTTCTCTATGTTCTTTCATGTTATCAATCTTGTATTATTGATGTTATCAAACAACTAGTTTGCTGCAGTGTTGTGTCAGTTTCTTGCATCACGTCTTTGACTCTTGTGTGTGTGTTTTCTCAGTAGATATTGGCCCGGATGATGAGGTGTTCTCATGGCTTAAGTGTGCTAAAGGCCAGCCACACGAACCACAAAACCTCATGCCAACTCAAATCATACCTGGCACAGGTTGGCATGTTTATTCCTGGTACAAAACACAGAAGAATAAACGGTACACAGAACCACAAAGTCATGTGTGTTTGTCTCTCTCTTATTTCCCTGTTAGCCTTGTACAGCATAGGTGACATGGTTCATGCAGCGAGGGGAAAATGGGGGATTAAAGCTAACTGCCCCTGTACTAGTCGACATAACAAACCTCTGGTGCGTCCAAGTGCTCCGAACGGCCTCTCACAGGCAAGTTGTCTCCCAAACAGGGAGTTTTAGACAGAATTACCTTCTTAACACTCCTAAACTGAATGCTGTGCTTCTACTTTTTGTTTATCCCTTATGCTTTGAATTCTTAATCAATGCAGTCGGGTCCAGCAAACAGTGCAGGAAACGGAGCCACGCCCACAGTCACGTCCCGCCCCAATGGCGAACCTGCAGCGGTTAAATCAGAACCAGCGGAAGAAGGGAGCAGTACTGACCCAGCATCAAGCACTAGTGTCACAAACAGCAGTACAGCCAGTCCCGCTACAGCCCAGGCAACAGCCACAAAAGACAGCAAAGGTTCCTCAGCCCTTAACTGGCTGTCTGATCTCTCAACACAGAAAGAGCCCAAAGGTGAGACTGATCTTTATTTTTACATTAAATCACGTTCAGTAAACTTCTCTTTTTACAGCTTTTAAAGCTAAACTCTCTCAGAAGCAATTTGTATGTTTTCAAGTACACTTTACAGATATAAGATGTTGACTTTTAATGTTTTTATCCCAGAGTCCTTGCGCTCTATGATGGGACGTGACTCTCGGGCCCCGTTCGGTCTGGACTCCTTCAGCACCCTCTCCAAACCTCCAGGTTCTGGCCCCAAGCTCTTCAACAGTCTGTTGCTGGGCTCTGCCCCATCCCAGCCGAAACCAGAGGGTACCAGCCTCCGAGATCTGCTTAATTCTGGCTCTGGGAAGCTTCCTCAAGCTCCGGCGGAGGGTGGAGTCCCCTTCCCTCCGGTTTTCTCCACCTCGAGTGTAAGTTACACGTGACTTATTTTGCATGTGATGTTTTTGTGCATTTTGAGCCGTTGTGAGATGTTGTCTTCTGGCCTTGCAGGCTGATAAAATGAAAGGAGGGCTTCCTAACTTCCTGGATCACATCATCGCATCAGTGGTGGAGACGAAGAAGGCAGAAGGTCGGCGAACGTCAGGGTCTGCAGAAGGTTCTGATTCTGCGGGGGTTCCGCGCAGGGAGGGTGTGATGGGTCTGAGTGTTCTGGACCCCCACACTTCCCACTCCTGGCTGTGTGACGGGCGCCTGCTGTGCCTGCAGGACCCCAGCAACGGCAACAACTGGAAGATCTTCAGAGAGTGCTGGAAACAGGGACAGGTGAGCAGTGATGATCATACAGAATAAGATTGATAGATTGTTTGATGCTAATGGTTTTTTTCTTGTTTAGCCTGTGCTGGTCTCAGGCATACACAGGAAACTGAAGGATAAGCTGTGGAAACCAGAGTCCTTCAGTGCAGAGTTTGGAGATCAGGATGTAGATCTGGTGAACTGCAGGAACTGTTCCATCATCTCTGATGTGAAGGTCCGAGACTTCTGGGACGGCTTCCAGGTTATTTCCAGTGAGTACAGCCATTTCTCCAGACTCACCACAGCATATCTCACTTTCCTTACGTCCCTCAGACTCGTGAGGAATTGGAACTATACCCAGTTTATTTATTAATAATATGTTGTTGTTTTTTGTAGAGCGATTGCAAGGTGGAGATGGTCAGCCTATGGTACTGAAACTGAAAGACTGGCCTCCTGGAGAAGATTTCAGAGACATGATGCCCAGTCGGTGAGTCTCATGATGTCATCTGACAACAGACGTAGATTCTCTTGTTACACAAATCATTGATTTATTCATCTTGTTTCTGTTCTCCTGTCTGCAGGTTTGATGATCTGATGGAGAATCTTCCTCTACCAGAGTACACAAAACGAGACGGACGCCTGAACCTGGCCTCTCGTCTTCCAAACTTCTTTGTTCGTCCAGATCTAGGTCCTAAAATGTACAATGCTTACGGTAAGGGATCTGAATACGGTGTCCTGTCACTGCTGGTTGTGTTTGACGTGTCGTTTAGTCATTTCCTTCAATCTTCTACTTTCTTTCAGGGCTGATTTCCACAGAAGACAGGAAGGTGGGCACCACTAACCTGCATCTGGACGTATCTGATGCCGTCAACGTCATGGTGTACGTTGGAGTCCCTGAGGGGAATGAGGACCATGAAGGTGGTAAGTGTGTGTGTTTGTGCAGCGCTGTTCAATGATTGTTTCTGTAAGCCAAAACTTTTTCCCAAAGTGATGTTCTTGTTATAATCTGTATAAACTACATTTTGTTTAATGTAACTTTTCTTGTAGGAATGCAGCTAAATGGTTTAAACTATATTGGTACCATATCTAAAAATAAAAC
Organism: Yasuhikotakia modesta; assembly: GCA_036877545.1. Lineage (NCBI taxonomy): Eukaryota > Metazoa > Chordata > Actinopteri > Cypriniformes > Botiidae > Yasuhikotakia > Yasuhikotakia modesta. The sequence continues at coordinate 18,120 of JBAJNP010005334.1, forward strand.
AAAGCAAATAAAGTGCCTTGCAAAAGTATTTAGACCCCTCACTGTTGTTAAGCGTTTCAGATTAGTGGACAAAAGTTGCTGGTTACAGTGGCACCCTGTTGACCTTACAGTAGATGCTCTATTTAATTGATGTTGTTTTTCATCATAGGAAAAATTTGTAAAATGTATTTTCAGTGTTTCCATCACAGCCTTATCTGCTTTTAAATGAAGAGACGTATCTGTATAGTTACAGAGCTAAAGCTAACTCACTTACAAGCTACAGTTTAAAACCAGTACGACGCACACAGCTCTCAGATCAGTGGGCTGAGATCAGGGTCTTCAGAATGGTCTGTGTTTATGGGGTCTTACTACTTTTGATTGTGGCACCGTTTCTCATTTACAGAAGCAGACCTCGCTGGATTCAAAGGTCTGTGCATTTTTTGATTTGTCTCACTTCTCAGGCATGTTCCACTTTCCTTGTTCTGTCTTGTTATCTTCTCCCATTGCTGTAATCCATCTCTTACTAGTTTACATGTAGAGCTGCACAGTTCATCTGGTCTTGAAGATCATGAGTACAGCTGTAATGATTAAACGTTTAGACCTGCCACTGTTGAACTGATTGTAACCAATCACAATTCATTGGGAACATAAAGGCAGTGACCAATCAAAGATGATTAATTTTAATAGAGCAGATGTTTCATGTTTTCACAGATTGAAACTGAAGTGTGTGTTCAGTGATTGTCAGTTGTATTTAATAAAGAGAGAAGGGTTCATATAGTCACTTGACTACACAACTGTGTGTAATTATCTTTAGTAATTAGAATGTGAAGATTATCTTAATTTAGTGTTTATATAAAATACAGCAATAAATTCAGCAGCTCAGATCTCATCTTGTTTGGATGTGTGGTAAACATAACTGCGTGTGGTTTAGTAGTAGTAGACATGTAGATTTATAACATGCATTTGTTACAATCGTGCAGCCCTTACATGTTTATTAGATAAACTGTGATGTTTAATGTTCATTAACACACATCAAGGGTATCTCTGGGACCTGTGTACTGTTGAGGGGAGACTGCAAGCATGTGTTGAGACATGAGATCAGATGTGTCTGATGTTCCTGTTGTTACTGCAGAGGTGATGCAGACCATAGAGGAAGGTGATGTTGATGACATGACGAAGAGACGAGTTTATGAAGTCAAGGAGAAACCTGGAGCTCTCTGGCACATCTATGCCGCCAAAGATGCGGAGAAAATCCGTGAGCTCCTACGAAAGGTAACAAACACATATTAATGAATTACCTCTGAAACTGAGTTTACAATTTAGATGTTAACGTTAGTTTTTCATCAATCACAGGTCGGGGAGGAACAGGGTCAAGAAAACCCGCCAGATCACGACCCGATCCACGACCAGAGCTGGTACCTGGACCAGACGCTGCGGCGCAGGCTGTACGAGGAGTACGGAGTGCAGGGCTGGTCCATCGTGCAGTTCCAGGGAGATGCTGTCTTCATTCCAGCCGGAGCGCCGCATCAGGTCGACATTGAGCTTCAGAGCTGCGTTCAGTTTAAAATCATGCCACTAACACTCAGTTCCTTGTTTCTCTCTCAGGTGCACAACCTGTACAGCTGTATCAAGGTGGCCGAGGACTTTGTTTCTCCTGAGCACGTGAAGCACTGTTTCAGACTGACGCAGGAGTTCCGGCACCTGTCCACCACTCACACCAACCACGAGGACAAGCTGCAGGTACGTCAGCTTTAGTTCAGCTTCAGTTCATGCAGTTGTTCACCCATAAAAACAAATCTGTCATTTTTTTGTCACTTCAACAGGTGAAGAACATCATCTATCATGCTGTGAAGGATGCTGTGGGGACGCTGAAGGCTCACGAGTCCAAGCTTGGACGCTCTTAAGCGTGTCCTGAAATCACAGAGAGATTCAGATTCATTGGCTGAAGTGGGTTTGCAGAAGACCAGTTGTCATTAAACAAGCTGTTTATAACTGAAGGTCTCTGCGCTTTGGTGGGATGAAGATACTGCCTCATCGATGTTAAGAAACTGTCGTTTAGTTTCCTGATTTTGTTCTGTATTTAAGTCTGTTCTTTTCTCAGCATTTAAAGTTTGTTGGACTGTTCAGAGAGTTGATGACACGCATCTTTCAAGGCCTTTAAAAAGGTTGCTTCAAGACTTCTGTGAAAAATCGAGCACTGGGTTTCTTACGTTTTTTGTGCTCCTCAGTGAAGGAGAGATTTGGTTGATAGTGGGGTAAACAGACGTCACATTTGTTCACGCCACCTCGTCCAACGAAGGTGAACAGGAGCAAGAAACTGATCTAGACCAAAGTTTTGTATTTTTTTTAAACATTGCTCTCATTTGTTTTTGTAATACACCAGTAGGTAATATTTCTCTGACAGAAAGTGTTAGACTGGCTTTGAGGATGATTATTAAAATAATTCTGGTTCTTCAGAACTAATGGTCATTAATATGAACATATATATATTCATTTTAGCAGTGTGTGTTAATTTTTTCCCCAAATCAAGGTTTACTTAAGGATTTGGCCCTATTGTTTAAACAACACGATTTCTTAGCTGTCAGTTTGTTAAATGCGTTCTGTTTTATTTTATAAGACATTTTGTGACTTCTGGTTGACACTGCAATAAACTAAAGCTTTTAAAAATATTGTCTGTTTTTATGGGTTTGTTTTCTCAACCTTGATGCTTTAATGCAGCGCTTCATGTACAGATAAGCGCATTGTAGCTTAATGCGTAGCAAAAAATGTCAACAAAAATGCACCAAATACATACTAATATACTTTAGTGTCATTAAAGAGCAAAACTAAAGTGATTAAAGAGCTTCTTACATGACTGACAGCCGTCAGAATGAACATATGTTAACATGTAATTATATATGATATGTGATAACATGCATATATATGGTATATATGATAACACATATATATGGTGTATATGATAACATGCATATATATGGTGTATATGATAACACATATATGGTGTATATGATAACATGCATATATATGGTGTATATGATAACACATATATATGGTATATATGATAACATGTATATCTTGTTGGTAAAAGAAGAACTGGGTTTATAAGAGCAGCGATGAATGACTGCAGGTATGTGACGTGTAACATGCGGGGTAAATACGTCGCGGCCCCTTTAAGACGCGCGCGGTGACTGAGCGCATCTGCGGCGTCGCGCCGTGAGACGCGCTGACGCTCCGGATCTGTTGTGGGGATCGGTCGTGTGGTGGGAATGGAGGTGCTGAAGTAACGCGACTCGGATCAAGATGGTGTCGTGGATCATCTCGCGGGTGGTGGTGTGAGTACACGCGCGGCGACGCGACGCGACGCGATGCGACGCTTTCCATTGGAAACGTGAAAGATTTAGTTGATTCAATGAAACGCTTCAGGTTTCATATTCAGCAGCGTTACGTGAGCCGGATAATGAATGCAAATGAATCAGTGTTTCACCTGCGGCAGAGCGACGCGTTTCATGTAAACAAACGTGATGCTGTGAGACGCAAGCGGTGCGTCTGTCTGTCTGTCTGTCTGTCTGCCTGCCTGCCTGCCTGTCTGTCTGTCTGTCTGTCTGTCTGTCTGTCTGTCTGTCTGTCTGCATGCCTGTCTGTCTGTCTGTCTGCATGCATGCAGAGGCCATCGCGCCTATAAATGCATCACAGACTGGGACCAAAGCCTGTCTGATGGGTGGTTGTTGGGGGTCTGTGATAAAGCCCCCCTTATGTTTCCTGCTGGTACTGTTATGTAAATGGTCAGCCCACGTCTGTACCGTGTGGGGGGTCTCAGGTGGGCCCTGGAGTCGGTGTCACTTCCTGAAACACCGGCTATCATCAGCATTAAGCCCATGATCTGTGAGGGATATGCTGTGATGTTCTGGGTGGGTGGGGAGCAAACATCAGGCTCTGCTGTATGAAAGCATGAACCTCAGATGTATTGATCATCACTGTGATCTGCAGTAACTCATTGTTCTGTGGCGGTCAGATGCATTATGGGAACTGAGCTAGTTGAAGTGGGACAGAGGACATGTGGTCCGCCACACGCCGGACCGCCGGCTCGTGTCCTCTCGCTTCAGTGTGCATTACAGACACGCTGGACTGCACGTGCATGTATTTCCATGGGCAATGTATGTGCAGTGCACACAGCCATAGGTTGACAGCACGTTTCCTAACACACAGCCGGGCAGCTGCTGTCTGCTGCAGGGTGGGTGTGGCCTGTCCCGTCTCCTGACATCATCTGTGGGATCTGCCATTACAGAATGTTTGGGATTTTGTCACATCAGCACAATGTGTATGTCTGTGTGTGAGAGAGAGAGGGGGTGGGATCGGCACGTGTTTGCGTGTACAAGCACATGTAACACGTATGTCTAACCTTGTCTCTTTGTTTGTCTTCGTTCCCTCTGTAGAATATCATACATGATTCACTCTGAGACCTGAGTGTTTGCTTTCAACACCGTCACAAACATGTTGTCGTGGCAATAGAGCTAAAATGGTGACTGGAATAAGTTTATGGGTTTTATTGCATTATGTTAATGCGTTTGGCAGATGCTTTTATCCAAAACTTCTCAGCTATATAATAAAAAAAGCTGAACAACTAATAAGAGGCATAAGAGTGTTTTTGCTGCGTTACAGTGTTTTCTGTGGAGTGTTGTAACCGTCTGCAGGTGACTATTATATGATAACATTATATAGAACAGTAAGAGGTTGTTCTGGTCCTACAGTACAGTACAGTTTTAACTGGTGGTCTTTTTTCTCTACAGTCTTGCGTTCGGGACCCTCTATCCAGCTTATTCCTCTTATAAAGCTGTGAAGACGAAAAACGTCAAGGAATATGTGAGTATTTGATCTTTTCTGATGTTAACAGGGTGGAAAATATCAGTTAATGAACTGCCTTTAAGTTCCATTAAATGGATTTCACGGTTTTTCCTGACTCTTCTTGTGGCCTTAAGTATGAATGTGTTTTTTGTTGCATACATTTTACTTGTTTTATTTTGGGCACCATATTTATCTCTGACATCCTGATACAGGGTGAGCCGAGCTCACAGCATCACTGGTCCCCTGTTACTGGTTGCTATGGAGACCACTAGGGCAGCAGTTAGCTCTCTTCAATACCGTTTTTAGCCTCTCTGAAACTCTTATCTAGAAGAAATAATTGCTAAATTAGTTTAGAAAATATTTAGACAACGTTTTTGTAGATGTGTGATATTTTTGAAGTATGTGAATGTTCACACATGACGTAAAATGGTCAAAGTGATGATCTGATGTAATAATTTGATTAGATGATTTAAAGGAGACAGATTTATATGTTTAGCGAGTCAGTCATGTGTGATGCGTGAGGCTGTATTCAGTAAGAGCGTGTGACCCAAAGCAAAATGATGTCATAAGAGCTGTGTACACGTGTGCTTGATTTTAACATGCATGCGTGTGTGTTTCAGGTCAAATGGATGATGTACTGGATAGTTTTTGCGCTTTTTACAACAGCAGAGACGATCACAGACATGCTTCTGTCCTGGTTAGTGAATATTTAGTGTGTGTGTTTATATATTTATACGCATTCAGTTTATGACCATTTGTGATCATTTTAAAGAAATTGCTTTTATTACTATTAGGTAAATGATTTGTATTGTTTCAATATTATGTCTATCCAATCAGATCTTATTCTGACCCGTTTTCCCAGGTTCCCATTTTACTTTGAGCTGAAAATTGCTTTCGTCATCTGGCTCTTGTCTCCGTACACAAAGGGCTCCAGCGTTTTGTACCGCAAGTTTGTTCACCCCACGCTGTCTAATAAAGAGAAGGTACATCTTACCCTCCCGCTGTGTTGGTAATGGACGCACTGGCACAGTCATTGATCTGTGTTAACTGTGTTACAGGAGATTGATGAGTATATAACACAGGCTAAAGACCGCAGTTATGAGACCATGATGCGCTTCGGGAAGAGAGGCCTCAACATCGCAGCCACTGCGGCGGTCACAGCTGCAGCTAAGGTGAAAATGCAGTTAGATGATGCACTGTTCCCTGTGTTTGTTAATGTGTGTGTGATGTTGTGTAGTTGTAGCACGCTGAGACAAAGACAACAGAGATTGAGTTGGGTGTGTGTGTGTGTTTGGTTCTGCAGGGTCAGGGCGTGTTGTCAGAGAAGCTGCGCAGTTTCAGCATGCAGGATCTGACTCTCATTCAGAATGAAGACGAGCTGCAGCTGGACGGCGCAGACGACACGCCCACCGCAGCCACGCTGCCACGCGCTAAAACGGCCACACGCACAGGTAACAGTCCACACTACACACACACACACAAACTGCACTGTACTGAACCTCAGCTACACACACATTCATATTTATCTTATATATTCACATGTTTATTATGGTCTGTCCAAGCTTGTTTAAACACACACAGCTCTGTTGGGTGTTTGAGTGTGTGTGTGTGTGTAGTGCTGACTCATTGAAAGTCATTCTGTAGGCAGCCATTGTGTCCGCCTGGTTTTAAAGGGATAGCCTTATAAACCGATGAAACCGGCATGTGGTTCAGCTGCCCACTAGATTAGGGGAGTGTGTGTGTCTGTGTTGGGGGGCTATGGTGAGTGGTCTTTAGCCTTTTACACAATGTGATGTAATAAGGCGCTGAAGGTCATGACCCCTGTAGAAAGGATGAGTAAATGTGATTGGCTGAGGGGGTTTGACCCAGTCCAAGTCGTCCAATTTCAGCAAAAACGGAACAAGATGAAGTTTGTGTTGGAATAATCTGGAATTCCACAGAGGTGAAGATTATAATAATGAGACAGGAGTGATTCTGCCCACAGAGCTTGTTCATTCAATCACAAAGCATCACGGCTGTGAATGAACAAGCTAAAGGCTTTACTAAAGTGGTCTTTGTGTTTCAGTCTTTGAATGAATCTGGCAGCTTTAAATGCCACAGCGACCTCCACAAAACCTCTTGCTTCAGACTTGAATCTTTTTTTACAAGCGTTTAAACACTCCAGTAGCCTATAGAGAGAACCAGAGCAAAAACTGTTAAATAAAAACAAGACTTGTCAACATTTGCAGCAGGGTAGAAGAAAGTGTTTCAAATATATCTTTCATTGCTGTTTCCCTCAGTCCGTGCCACACCCACACCGGTCGACAGCGAATCACAATACAGCTCTCGTTCTGATGACCTATCAGATGGCAGAACCGAGCATTCAGATGAAGACGCAGTGGACAAGACCACCAAACGCGCTACAAGCGTCAAAGCTGTGAAGAAACCAGCAGCTGCCAAGACAGAGGTACAATCGAACACACACACACACGCAGGCATCACACGTTTATTCAGCCGTTTGTACAGGGATATATTGTGTTATGAAACGGGTTAGAATGAAACGGATCTTTCTGGTGCCACTGTGCACATGGGTTTGCTGTGACAGTTTGACTGTATCAGCATTTTAGAAATGTGCATGTGAGACTAAAAATATCCTTGTATTGTTTTTAGCTTTTATGTTTGTTTTTGTGGACACAGAATAAGTTTATCAGAATGTTTATTCTTCTCTCTTTCCTAAAGTATTGGGTCACAATGATGCATTTTACAACACTTCAAGTTTAATTTGTCAGCATTTCAGGTTTATTACAGTGTCTTGATACGGTTTCTGTCCTGCTCTGCTAGTTAAAGTTTTGCTTTGTCTTTCATTCTGTTTCTCAGCAGACCACCAAGACAGTAAAGAAACAGCCAAAGAAGAAAAGTACCACCGCGGTCAACAGTAACACTGAGTCACAATAATCCCACTGAATACACCCCCCAAACCACACACACACACACACACACACACACACACACGTCTCTATAGTAACAACATACAACAGTGCTTTCGGCTTTTGTAGATGCACACTGACCCGACAAATAACATCCATCACCTGAGGCTGTTTTTAGTGCAGCGTGTTTATTTACGTCTCAGGATTCATGCATTCTTTGTTTACATACTCAGAAAGCCTCTTCAGATGATGTATCTGGAGTGAACGAACATCTCTGTGTGTGTGACTGGCCCATGTTCTGTTCTCTGCCGGCCCTCATATCAGTGCTGCTCTCTAACGCAAGAGACAGAAGCAGTGCCTGCGCATTATCACACATAAACACGTCTCCTCACCAGTGGATTTCATACCAAACCTCCATGTTTTCCATTATAGAGGCCAATTTCCTTATTTAGCATGTAGGACACGCACTATGAGACGAGCAAGAAATGGGAACAGAAAAATTAGGCTACAAAAGGTTAAGTGATAGAGAATAAAGCAGCAAAAAAATCACTATACACAGGAGATCAACTTCTGCAGAGAGTTCTGGAGTCACCCAGACCCGCATACCCAGTTCTGTCCTCAGTCTGGGTCATAGAATATCAGTAGCCCAGACCTGTTTTGAATATTTATGCCTGGAGAGGTCAGAGAGCTGCAGACACTGTAAGGCTTTTGTCTGCTGGAGATGTTTGTGCTGAACTGCAACACAAGTTTCTTTGATGTCTGTGAGGATGAATATGAATAATGTGTTTGGGTTTAACGTGTGACATGTTGCCTCCACACATTACAAATTCTAATCGTATCTTAAGACAGTCTGAATATTAAATCAGAGTAAATGGTAAATCAGATTGCTGGTGTTTGTTGGAAAGATAACAACAGGCGTCACATGCTGGTTAAGAACAAGGTCCTTGTTTTGAGTTCCCAATTTCTTTAAGACTGATTCACGCAGGAAGTGTGTGATTGTGTCACCTGATATTTGGTGGGCTGTAGTTTTTTGTTGTGGCTTGCAGATATTAATCATTATTAATCTTTATTAACGCACCGAGGCTCCGTTCAGACTGTAACACAAGTGTGTGAGTTGCCATGGCATCAGCTGAGCGCATGATGTGGAAGGTGGTGAATTTTTTTTTATCAAGGTGTTGTTTAAAACCATCTTAAAGGTGCTTTTTGAATAGATGCTGGTCCAAAACAAATCACATTTAAGATGAGTGTTTGGGTTTGGAATGCAGCGGAGGATGTTTTGTTTGTTTTAATTGCTGTATTGCATTTGGACCCTTTAATGCTGATTTATTTAATTCAGTTAGTTCTGATCCTGATGTGGGCAGATGTGTCTCCCAGCACAGCTTGTTCTGATCTGAAGGATTTGGGTTCAGTACCACTCTTGTGTCTGCTACGGCATTTAAAGTTCAATACCACTGAGTGATGCTAGAGGTCGCTGCTCCACAAGAAAAGGAGCTCATTGTTCCCTAATATTGAGTGATTTCACATGGAAAAGAACCTGTTGTGAGTTTACCACTCAAGTGTTTGACATCCGAGGTCTCTATCAGTCTGGTTATTAACTGGAAAATGTTAACTTGTAAAATACTATTAACTGTACAAAATGTCTGCCTTACTTTGATAGGGTTTAGGTTATTTTTCTGTCATAAAGTTTATATTTAATTTGTCACTTACGTAGGATAGGATGTACAGAAACATGTTCATTTTATGTACAAAGTGCAATTCGTTTTGTGCATATCGGTGTAGTTTTAATTTACAATTTGCAATGGTTTGTCTATTCTCTCTGCTTTTTGTGCTTGTATAAGAAAGAGATTTGAGATTTGTTTAGAAAAAAGACAGTGTGTGAAAGACTGACAGTCATTTTCTTCATAAGTAATAAGTTGAACATTTATCAGCATTGCATTAGAAACTCAAACATGGTGTTTATGTTCAGCAGATAGACTGTGAATGAACACGGTTAACTGCAGTAACATGCAGTAAAATACAGGCAAATCTGTAGCGACACCCTGGCATGAAAATCACAGTCAGGGCTGGTTGTCAGTTACTGATGTTTCCTTTCTCTTATTCCTGAGTGATTTTCTTCTCTTTACACAAACTTTTTCTTTCAACATTTGTCTTTAATTAAATTCCAGTGTGATTGACGTTTATCAACCCACATAAAATGACAGTCAGTCTCACGCTTTACTTCTGCTTTGTTTGTTTTCACCCCAGTTGCAGAAGCACAAATGACAGTAATTTGTGTTTTGAATTCAAGGCCTTTAAGATGAATTGAACATATTCACTTTCTTTCTTCGATAGTTTGTTGAAATTGTTTTATTTCCTGCTGTGAGAGAATAGACAACATTATTGTTTGTGCCAATTCTCAGTACTCTACATATATTAATACCTGAAAAAAGAGATTGCTGCTAAGTGTGTACTAACTGAACTTAAATTATTACTCAATAAACATGCAATTACAACATCCCTAATGCATTATTTATTTAATGCTTTGTCAAAATCACTTTTTAATTGTATTTATAATATTTTGTATCATCATTTAAAGCTATTTTGTTTATCACAGAATAAAAACTTCAGGTTGAAATTTACTAGAGACTTAGTTCAGATATGATGTCAAATATCTCTATGTAGCAGTCGAGCAAAAAACTGGACGTTCTGTGTAAAATACATTTATGCAGTACAAATATTATGTGAGGAATGACTGTCACCAGTTTAAACTGCATGTTTCTGAAAAAGATATTGGGTATTTTAAAGCATTCTGTGTCAAAAATCTGTCGTTACATAGAAGCTGTGGCTTTGTGCTTTACATTTGCTCTGACACATTGAGCCGCGGTGCTCATGTATGTAATATATGTTTGAATCTTACTGTTTTCACATATAATAATCTCACAGGAAGTACATACTGCTTTTTAGTGCGTTAATAAGAAGGTTGTTGTGAGATGGGCAGGAGTTTTAATGCAGTGAGATAAAGGATCATAGATCAATACCTCATATTGCCACGAGGTGGAGCAAATAATCCAATAATATCAGTGTGCGAACAGGGAGTTGAATGTGAGGAATGTGAGGAAGATAATGGCGCTGATGAGCAGTAATGAAGGATGATTGATGGCATGTGTGTCGCATCTCTGTAACCACACACCCAGTTATCTTCACCAGTTAATGCTGTGAGAATAAACCATGAAACAGAAATAATGAATAATGCTTGTGTCAGTCACGCCGCAGTCTGTCTGGAGTTAAATAACTTCAGATGCTGTACAGACTGCAGTGGGTTTAACACTCTTCACACGGCATGATGGCAACCTGTTTTCAAAAACTACATTAGAAAATTATGGGCACGGCCACAAATGTAGTGCCACGTTCTGTCAGCTCAATGTATGCAGTTTCTGTCTACAGATGCTGTTTTCTACGTCATGGCTGTGAGTGTTACATCTGTAAACGCAACAAAGGTTTTTAAAGCGCTGTTATTTCTGCTTAAGTGCCTGTTTCACTGCATTATTGTGTTTGTGTAACCAAATAAGTGTCTCACCATCCCACGATTCCGGTTATGTAAGACAGTAAATGAATCTCATCTGCTCTGCTGCAGTCCTGTAGTGTGTGTGTGTTGTGTAAGTGTGTG
>JBAJNP010005335.1:0-12333 GCA_036877545.1 Yasuhikotakia modesta
ATATCCTTGTATATAATGTATATACAGTGTATAGAAAAAACATTCACAACAATAATGCTTTGTGCAATTGGTGCAAACAAAACGCTAAACAAAAAACACTACATTGCAAAGCAAAGAATTGCTGCGTTTCTGCTTCTCTTCTTAACCACTGCGTCGTTCCTTTGTGTAAAATCATTTCATACTATATTCATGAGTGTGTCAGGCTCCAAGGCACTTCACTTTCTTCCTAAATGAAAAAAGCAAGTGAGAAGCGCCAATGTCACGTTAAATTACTTTGTGATTGAGTCACTATACCTCTGTACTCATATGAAAGCCAAACTGTTCAGTCTGGAATGAATTCTGCAACTGTTTCTCTTGAAGTCTGAGTAAACCAGTGTGCGTTCAAATGTGGATTGACTCCATTTACACCAACAACACACAATGGCAGTTACCTGAAATTCTTCCATTTGGAAAATGTCAATAACAGTATATCAAGTCAAGTCATTTTATTGGTACAGCGGTTTTCACAATAAACACAAGCGTTTTCACACATTTTCACCATCATTTTCAAGCTGTGGACAAATTACAGTTGCATTTCTTCTCGTCGTTTATTAATGATATCCCACGTATGTGTTGTGATAAAATACCTGGATATTAAATGGAACACAGATCTAAATGAGCACAAATGAGACATCTCAAAGTGATTCTAAAGATCTGAGAGCCTAATTTGTAAAGAGAGCAAAATATTACCTCATACATGAGCCACAGACTTCATTACAGAAATGTATCGACTGACATCATCAAGACTCATTAAATTGTTAAAGTAGTTACTCTCGAATCTCTCCTCCCCAGTTCAGAAAAAATAAGTTACAAAAATGCACGCAAACTAGAGCAAAACCTCAGGCAATTCTATCAAGAGACTTAAAAAGAGGTGAATTACTAATAACATTAAACTAATAATGTGTTATTGCAAATCCAATCAAATTATCAGAGTTTCTAATTTGATAACTATAACAGAACAAACTTCAAGTCTTCGGTCACCTTGACAACACCAAATCTGCATCTCGAGAGGTTTCCGTACGCAACTGCCAGGAAAACACTTGTTGTAGTGCATCATAATTTCTCATAATAGGACAGATGTAACTGTGCCACTTCCTGCTAGCGAGTGAGTCTCTCTGTCAGACTGTGGATGAATAGGGTCTGGTGCAGACAACCTGTCAGAGAAGTTATGCGGCACTGACATACGGTAATATGTGTCACCTCACTGTCTACGAGAGGAAAGGAGAAGTCAGTGAGGGCTTATTATCCCGGGCAATGGGCGCTGAAGGAGCCAGCCGGTGACAGACAGAAGAAAGTCAGAGCTTCTGCGTGTGATCATAACTCAAGCATATGAAGCCAAACAAAAACAGGAGGTTCTCCCTGGAGTTCAGTGAGAGGACAGCTGCACCATCTGCGAAGGGACTAAAAATCCTGATTTGAGTCCGGATATACAAATTGACAGTGAGAACGCACCAAAGTGGTGTTACTGCCAGACCATGTTGTGTGTTTAAAATAGTGCAGGCTGGAGAATGTGGGATTATTTGAGATGTGGCCACATAATAGTTTAAAAGTATATGAGTTACAATGGGGTCCAAAATTCTGATGCCACATTTAAAATAAATTTAAAATGATTTAAAATAAAATGTAAATAGATTTTGTGTGTATATAAAATGTTAAACATAAACATTTTTTGACATAAATGGTCAGAACAACCATGATTCCATGATAATCCTTCGGAACGTTTTGAGATCATTCCGATAACATGGATCAACTTGAGTTCATGGCAGATCAAGTCAGATTAACTGAAATAATTAAGCATATAATAAAATTAATCATGTGAATTGTGTTGTGTGAACTCATTCACACTTACCAACTTAAAGTGGAGTACTGCACTTCACTTCATAACTCCACTCCGTGTCTTTATTCCTTTAAAGTTATATGTCTGCAGGTTGGTTAATGTCATGCTGGGAGAACCTCAACACTTAATTAAAACATTAAAGCAAACACTCTGTCAGTGAACTCGAGAGCAGAGATGAAAGACAGGCTGATCTGTCAAGCCCAGAGGGACACAAATGTACTGTCGGAGAACCTGAACACCTTTGGCATCAGTGCAGAACCTCAACCTTTATCCAGAAAAAAAGAGAGATGAGAGAAAGTGATAAAGAGAGGAAATACAGAATGAAAGAAAAAGAAAAGAAAGAGAGAGAGAGAGAGAGCACAGAATCCATACTGCAATGCATTAATTCTAATGATTCTGATTGGCCGAAATCAAATACACACCCTCTGACAGTTAAACATGACAGGATATCAATTGCACTGTTAAATGGACAGAACACTGTCACTGTCTCTGCTTTGTTTTTACTCTGCTAACATAATACATCAACTGCAAGCTGTCAAAAGATGCTGTTAACTTCAAAATTAAAAGCCCCTTCGGTGGAGGCCACAGGTGTTTAGACTGCTGCCAGTTGGGCCGAAAAGGATTCCAATGGCTTGTGTTTCAAATCTCTTTTGGAATAAATGAAATTGGTTACACTTGTTGTAAGCATTCACCAAATCTCAAGCTTAAAGTGGCTCAACATCACACACGGATTTATGGCTTTAAAATCCCATATGAAACCGCCAAAGGTCACAAAAATACTGTAGCAGAAACAGGAGGAGTTTGTATGGAGGTATGTGTCAAAAACATTAATTAACTTGTTCTTATTTTTACACAAACAGATGACTAAGACTGTTTTGCACCCATTTAGTAACAGTTCTTTAAGACATAGTCTCTGGTCGTAGGTCAGGCAGTCCATGCATACTAATATGTGTTGTAAATACCACTTTACTTTGTCTAAATGTCTTAGAGTCACGACTCCTACAGTCTAATGACATAAACATTGGATTTAATGGCGAGTGCAATTACATTGAGTGCATTTACAAATGTAGAAACAACAAACAAAATCCATTTTACTTAACAGGTATGTTAACAGGTATGGATTTTGTGGGTTGTGTATGATGTAACATTCTTCTCTGAAGTCCCATCTAACAGTTAAGCATAAATAAAGAGTGCAGCATACAGCGTGACTCACAGCAACCATTTTGGGCACTATAAAAACATAACCTTTACTCTTAGTGTAGACTGTTGGCTTTTTGACTATGTCCATTGTGCTGTACACAATTCTAACAAAAGCCTAATGGGGATGTTTAAAAACACATTTGTGCTCCCAAGTCAAAAGAAACTAATGGAACATGGATGCTTTTCAGTCCTTTCAGATCAGAAGATGTACCTGTGCCCTCTGTAGCCTTTCACGTTATTTTGTTGGTGCACTTTGGTTAGATTTCGTTGCACAACCAGGTATTCAGTTTTTTCCATTCATTGAATCCTTAGAGTATGCCAGTCAGTTGGATAAACATGACTTAAATCTACCCTTCTAAGACCTTTTGAATATATTCTGAGACTCATAAAGCCACCTTAAATCCCCTTTAAATATCAAATAAAATGCATTGTGGTCAATGTGCCCAAATTCACTAATGAAAATACCACAGGTTATGACTGGTAAAAGGTCAGACATTTGCTCTAATTAGCATTTAACTCTTTGCTGTTCCTGCACACTGTGTGACCTTTAACCTTTAGCTGCACAGGAAGTTCCCTAGGAGAAAAATAAGAGCCATTTTGGTGCTTTGAGGAAACAATGACTACATTTAGCAGACCCTTTTATCCAAAGCCATTTAAATCTCCCTGGAGTAATCTGAGGTGAAGAGATTTGAATGAGGGCACACTGGCGACAGGTGCCCAGCTAACAGGGAATATTCTCAGAACGTTCTCTAATAGTTCTCTTAAAGATATAAAGAAAGAAGTAGAGTGTTTTGTAACATGAATCATCGAAGACATTTTCCTAAGTGGATAGTGAAACGTTATAGAATTAATACAATGTTTGTAGCTTAATGGAAACATTAAGAACACATTCCAACAACCTAAAACACAGATACAGAGAGAAAGTGTGAGTGTCAGATTGTAAAATCAGTGGTCAAACCCTTGCAGTGACTGCTTGGAGAACAGGCTGAAAAACATGCAGTATAGTGGGGCTTTGAGGCGAACAATGCCAGCCAGTCTTGCTTTGGAGGAGCCAGCAGGAGCCCTGCAGGAGGCTAAATACTACTTGAGCTAAACCCTACTAATGGCTCATTATTTACTCCACACATGTAAGAAGTCTGACAGTAACAGGAAGGTGCACTAAGCATTTGGTCAGATAGTCCTGAAGAAAATAAAAGTGATGGCAGGAACGTGTTGACCGTCTCATAAGGCTAAAGTGTGTGGATCACTAGTGGCAAGAAATGTTATTGCAAGAACCGTACACTACAGTATTGAACATTCCTGAACATTCCCCAACCTGCCATTGGTTGAATAACCAGACAGCCCTGCCCCAAACTTAGGTCATTGGTTGAGCCAGTGCTGCTGTGCAGGGCTGGTTTAGATACTCAAAATTAAAAATACTAGTTTTACTAGTAAAATCTGTCCACAACTTTCAATGTTAGTCAGACAGTTTTTAAATTTTTAACATTTTTAAAATGCTCCATAAACTCGTTTTTAATATAATGATATATGTAATGTTAAAACGTTCTACTATCGTACATTACTGCAAGAATGTTTCTGATCAATTTTAGAGAACTTTGATTAAACTCATAGATAAAGTTAGGTAGAATTATAAGAACGTTCCATTCAAACTAACCAGAAACAAAAATGGGACATCAAAAATAAACCACCAGCATTCTTTCACAGCATTTCTTCATTCAGCCTGCAAACATGCTGCAACAGGCCATAACCCTCAACATTAAAATCAATTTGTAATTATAGTCTCACTTGATTTAACTAGCATCTCTATCAGGCTTCATTAGAGTCTTAGTAAGCATGCTTGTACCATTTTAATCAGACATATTGGCAAGCCAAAAGAAACACTAGTACCAAACAGTGTCCATCATTACTAGCATTCCCATAGGATCCTAGGAAGTCCAGAGAGAAAATAGGAAAAAGACACAGACCGCTTGTGGAAAAATGAATGTGAGGAGTCATAAATTCAATATGACAGCTGTGGGAATTGAAGTCCGGCCTTTCAATTAAAACAGCCAATCAGCTTTTTGTTTACTTCAGAACAAGCACATAACATGGACCAGATTGCAATAAAAACTAAACAGTTTTAAAGTTAACAGTTTTTAACAATTAAAACAGTTTTTAAGCTTACCTTTTATTATTAAAGTTTTTGTCTTTGTATTTTTGAGGTAAAAGAGCCAAACTGGTTGAAGCCACGGTTGTTAGACTTTATTGGTGGTTTGATGTATGTTATTAAACAATAAATGATTTAGATATTTGCCTATACAATTGAAAAATAGTTATATTTGTACACTAATAAAATAGGCTTACAAATACTACATAGAAAGTACTAGAAAGATAGACTTGCCCTAAATGGACTTTGCAGATGTCAAGATTAGCACAGTTCAAAGGTTGTTAAACGGCAGCGTGACCATATAAAGATCTGATAATAATTTCCAAAACAGACCTGTTACATTCAAGTTCAAGTAAAGTAGTGGCTCCGCAAGAGAGGAGTTTGATTTGGGTAAAGTAGACGTGAACCTCCAGGCGTCTTAGCAGGGGAAATAAATCTCTTGAGGACCTGGAAATGAGGTCAGAGACAAAGTGACACCATCACGCTGAACCAGATGACCTCACAGAAGAGCAGAAGGGTTTGCTCATATCCATACTCATGAATCATTCATCTTCTATCACTCACACATTTCTCTCTCTCTCACACACACACACACACACACACACACACACAGAAACCTTGAATCTGACACAAAAGGAGGCATTTAAAATAATACAGACAGTTGTCAGGATTCAGAACAGCATTGGTTTAACAAGTTGTTGTGTGCATGAATGTGATTGATAGAACTTAACAGGCTAACACACTTAGCTAACAGTAAACATTCCTGAAATGTTGGCTAATGTTCTCTAAGTGATGTTCTCATATGTTTGTTCAGTACTGTTACTAGAACTCACTTGTGTGACTGTGACTTAGCTGACCATTTATCACTTTCTGTTCAGTATGTTTACGTACACAACCTGATTCCCAAACCTGTTAACAAGGACAATGATTGCAAACTTGACAACTGTTTAAAAAATGTGACCGCTGTGGTCCCAGAGACAGAGTAGTGCTAATAATGATAGCCTGATGATAATGATGAAACACACACTGTGATAAATGGATTACAATTGGGGTGCTAGAGAAATGTCTCCAGGGTCTGTAGTAAGTGACAGTCCGTATGGAAAGGACGCATGAACTGCCGGGTGCTGACAGAGAAATTATCAATTATTTATTTGATTCTCTGTATCTCACCATTCAAATGTTGCAGGCAATGTTCTCAGAATGTTAGTTAATGTTCTCTAAAAGTTCACTCAAAGCTACGATCTTGCATTAACATTAGTTGTTTTTTGTTCTCTGTACCAAAACATTTTTCTTTTGAATAACCCTGCAATAATGTAAATACAATATCTAAAAATATATTGTTTTGAACATTCCTAGAACATTCAATAACATTTGAATTTTTGAAGTTTTTGTTACTAATCAAAACGTTAGGGAAATGTTCTTACAACCTAAAACTGTTAGCTGTATATTCCCTAAAGCAATACATCAACGTTTACCATCACACTGTAGATGCTGCAACAGCTGTGCATTGCAGAAGCACAACAATTTCCATACCAGAAGGTACAGCTTTTACCTGGGCACCAGGGACAGAGCCTTCATCATATCAGTTAGGATGTAAATGCAGTAGTTTATCCAGCACAACATCCACAGGGGACATTTAGCATCATGGATTGCTGGTACCAGACAAGCCAGACTCAATGATTGGGCTGAATGTGAATCTGGTTACTGATAGAACACAGAATCTTGGCCGGTACCTGGATGTTGTCAGCCAACAGAAACCCAATAACATGGATGCATCAAGGCTGCTTAACCAAGACATCTGAGCAAGCAGAACTGGATGCGTTGCAGAATACATTGCAGCCATAACACTGCATGTCAAGATCACATGATGATGTAACATTTATCCCCACAGAGAACTGAAGCCATGAGAAGTTAGCAAAGATGGCACTCAGTGGATATAGACTGCCCTGCTAACAGTATTAGGTTATTAGAACGTTTCCACTAAGTAACAGAAACAGTAAAATTGTATTTTTATATAAAGAGTCCAGTTTTGTAGACATTGTATTAACATTATTGCTTGGCTGTAAGAACATTACTGAAACATCTTTAATTCTGTAACGTTTTGAAATGTTTCACTAACAACTTCAGAGTAATGTTTTTGATATATATGATAAATAATAATTGGAGACATAATTATACAACACTTGCTCTCCACATTAATATAGAAAATTGCCTCCAGAAACCAGTTCTATTCTGCCTCTGTATGTTTTTGGTGATTCAAAAGCAGAGCTAAGCATACAGTCACTTTCATTATGTCACTTCCTGCCCATCGTTGTGCTATTTTCTAACTGCAATATTTTCACTTCGCAGTAGATGAAATATCCACATCATCTGAGGCACGAACAGCGAGATGTCATGATGATTATTCTAGGAAAGTTTTGTTTAAGGCCTCAGGGCGGACCTGGGGCACACTGCAGTCCAATTAAACCGTCTGCATGTGACTTCATGCCTTGGTGGGGCATGTTAAAAGTGAGACCAGAGGAGTTACAGCTGGGCTTTCTCTGAGAGAGCTCTCATAGTGTTAATGACTAGCAGCAATACCTGAGAGAGATGAGGAGATAGCATGCTGTGATTGGGCTTTGATAAGACAAAATGGCAGAGGTCCCGGTTTAGGAATAGAACATCGCTTTGAAATTTTTATGCTCTGCAGACAAAAGGAGTGGGAGGACATGTTTGTGGAGGAGCTTAATAAAACCATAACCTAATGGAAAGAAACATGTTGGCGCAGATTCTGCCAGTGTGTGGAAGATGAAGAAATAACATGACATGTCTGTGATCTAAACATAGGCATGCCAGAAGGTAAAGAGACATTCTTTTTTTAAAATATATCTTTAAAAGTAAATAAATAAAAGTACAATGAGCACTTTTGAAATGCTTAGGAGAGGGGGAGAGAGAGAGAGAGAGAGGTGGATGGAAAGAAAGGGATGAAAGAAATTTTTTTATTGTGATTTGCTATTATAATTAAAGGCAAAACTTTCAACATTGTTTTCTTTCTAGCAGTTTTCTTTCTTTCTAGAGACACACACCTGTAGAGAGAGAAAGAGAGAGAGGGAGAGATGGATGGATGGATAGATCTGAAGCAGAAACAACCAAGCAGTCTCTTTTCATGCTAGCTGCTGTCTAGGGAAAATAACTATAAAAGAGCTCATTTGCGATTCTTCTTACCTACAAGAAATGAAAGCGCCACAAGCTTCAGTCTCGCAGCTTGTAAACCAAAGTAATTTTCCTGCCGCACAATTTCCTACACTGCTAATAATTGCACAGCCCAGGAAGAGCCTCTCGTATTTCTGGATACAATCAGGTAAATACGAGTCAAATGACTACAGTACATTCAATTGATAGACAAATGGATAGACGTGCATGATAGTGGGCTGGGCCGGTTTCTCTTCCTGTGCTGAAGAGGAAAAATGTCCCTGCAGTCATACGGAGTCAATACTGGATCTATGGATGCACACAGCCAGTTCAATCGACAAGAACCAATCGTCTCATTCCCTGCACAATTCCTTATTACTGCAGTAATTATCTCGCATTGTCTCGTCCGACAGGCTTTGTTAACGAAATTTTAACAGCCGCGATGACAAACGACCACACACAAATCACCCAATGCCTCATTTAAAACCTGACATACTGTTCAAAAGTTGATGAAACATTTATGTTAAAAATTCACAGCAGAAGAAATGTTGCCAACAACTAACAGTAACAGTAACAGCTGTTCATATCACCACTAATCTATCAGAACAATTGTACATATTGCTTAAATGTAGCAGAAAATCCACCATCAGCAGGTCTCTGTGAAATCTGTGCCCACAGAACCTCAGCAGATTTCGGCTGTCATTTACAAAGTTTTCCCACACTTTTGCTTATTTTTTGTTTTCTTGTTTGATTGTTTTAACCTACCAGTAACAGTGTAGCAATGTCACCTTTGTTGTATTTTACTATATTAAATCTTTTCCCATCGGTAATGTACTGTACAAACAAAACAACTTGTCATTTAAGACTAAGATCTTCAAGTATTTGTAGGAAGTAATTTAGCAGACCATTTTCCAATCCATAGCAAAAAAAACTTTCCCACTGTACAGTAACCGTCTCCATGGAAAAACCTGTGGTAAAATGTCTAGTTCAAGGGCACATTGATGCAGTTCAAGAATCACTGGTCTTAGGCCTCGAACCCACAACCTATCAGTCACCAGCCCAGATCTGTATCTACTATGCTGCCTCCATTCCACCCATCATCAAGATGATGCATTGAGCAGAGATAATGATTTATGCTGCCTAGCTGTGTGGATGACACACAGTCCACCGCCCTACAGTTCAACAGATGAGAGCATGAGATTCTTCAGTATTAGAAAACTAGACACACAAAACTGTAGTACAGCTGCTGGTGTGCTCGCATGAACCCCGGGTCAAAGGTTACAGGCCCTCCGGGATGTTTCATTTTAAAGATAAAGCTACTGCCACCAGTGAGCTGGAATCATCTGATCAACACATCAAACCGCAGCACAGACGGAGGATCAGAGAGATTGTCATGCAAAAAAAATGGCCTCCTCTTTTCTCTCCCGCACTCACCTTGGAGAATACATTTCTCTCCATCTCCTGAGGGAACAGCTGAGCTGCGCGAGCTACAGTTTTACTGGGTTTGTGTGTTTCTGTGTCAGAGGTTTCTAAGCTATGAGAGAAAGGGAGCGAGGGGAAAAAAGAAGACAGAGTAGTCAAACTCTTTTATGTGACCCAGCAAGTAGAAGGATTATGGGTCTCTCGATTAGACAGAGCTTAATCTGCCGCTGCATGTATACGCTACCATTCATCAACAAGGATGGAGTAAAACCCAAAGAGCACAGCAGGGGGTGTGTTTGTTGTTGGGGGGGGCGTGGGTGGAGGGGGTGGGCGGAGTTACAATCTGAGGTTGACAGCTGGCTGTAGTAAAAGAGAAGATAATAAAGGGACATACATTTTTTGTGAGATCAGCTAAAGGAAACAGGTGGAGGCTGTGCTACAACATAAATTCATATGTGTGACTGTTGTCTGTAAATCAAACATTTTTGGTTACTACAAATTTCATTTTTCATAGTTTTGATGGCTTCAGTAATATTTCACAAGTTTTAATAAAAATAATGATGTGCTGAAAGTTTTGACCGTACATTATATTTCTTGCACAGCTTTAAAATGTTCCTTCAGCAGTTTTGCTTGTATTGATTTAATATTTAAACTGATTTTGACAAATGTACTCAAACACCTTTAAGAGTGAACAAAATATCACACACAGTGACGCATTTGCAGGAGAGGAATACAACTGAAGCACGTTTCTCTGGGCTGGCGGGTGGTAGAAAAATGGGTGGAGTACTTCAGGGTGGACGGATGGAGGCCGGCAGCAGAGCTTTAGTACTGAACACAGCTGTTTAGGTGAGGCAGACACAGTGGAGTGATTATACATCTGCCGCTGGTGGTACGTGATTATCTTTTTTGTCATTCTGCTCGCGTGAACGCTGGATTAATGCCGCTGATTGCTTCCCTCCCCTTTTCTCTCTTCTGCTGGTAATTCTAGCAGCCGGTGGCACAGATACAGTTTCTCTAAGCCCCCGACTCGCCCCCGAGCACCAGGGGCACCAACCTTTTTCTCTCATGTGGAAACTAATCTCACCAGATAAAATATCTAGACTGGGGCTAAATAGGTAGTACTGAACTGTATGCATGCTTGAGAGTCTTCCAGGTCTGGATTGAGATTTCCAGATGGTTTCCAAAGCTTCTCACAGGCTGCCAGAGACCAATCCTGACCTTCTAACCACCTCTCTGATGGAGATATGGATGATATTTCTGCACAGCCTGAAGGAACTAGACTCTATTTAGCTATTGTATGTGTAACTAGCAGATCAACAACCCAACTAACAATTTATGGTTGCAAGAACGTTTCTGGAACTTTCCATTAGGTAACAAAGATGTTACTTTAAAAGTTCCAGGGGCGCTCACCACATCCAGTTTTTCTGATGTTGTTTTAACGTTACTGCTTGGCTACAAGAACGATATTCAAACATTTTTTAATTCTGTTAAATGTTTCACTAACTACTTAAGAGTAACGGTTTGATACCGTTATAATGCTAAAAAACTTTGACTAATGTTACTGCAAGAATGTTTTCCCACAACTTTGAGAAAACTCTTAGAAGAAGAATATTAACCAATGTTCTGAAAACATTTGCTGCTAGCTGGAAAATGTTGTCTTGGCACTGCCTGTGAGTGTTTCAAACATCTTATCTTCAGTCTAAGAACACAGTACATGACTTGAGAGAATAGGAAACAGAGTATTGGAGAGATTTGAGCTATATTCTCTGAAGATGCTCACATGCCAAATCTGTATATTTAGTTACTGATAGCCCACACATACAGTCCTACATGCTCATACAAAAGGAACCATAAAAAAATCTCTCCCTGGCCTCTTTTCTCCTCATGTTCAGGAGCGCAAGAACAAAATGAACGTAAATTAAACACTATCATTGAAAATGTCTCATCTCAGCTACCTCGTATTTTGCCTCTTTGAAGCATGTCATAAAATCTGAATATACCAGAAGCTTTACAAAATCCTCTGAAATTAGGTTAAAAGAGACAGACAGATGTTGCACTGGTGGTTGGGTAAATGGGACTGAGTAATGTCTGCTTTGTAAACTGGACTGTAGAGTGAAGAGCAGGCTATCATATCTTATGATTCTTAATGGTTGCGTATGATATAAGAAAGAGTGAGTTTAGTTACACTATATGTGTATTATTTTATATCAATGTATTATTTTATTACAATATCTTCATTATCAAATATTATGAAGATATTAGATAAAACAGATTAGTGCACAAACAAAGGTTTCGTGGTTGTTTATCAAATATTATTAAAGACAGAATTTCCTTTGGCAACTAATAATAAATTGTTACGAAGCACAACCAGAAAAAACGTCAGCTAATTTATCTCAAATTAAACGATTTTTGAGAAAAGCAAAGCTGATAACAACAGCATCCTAATTTGCGGGCAATTTTACACAGCAGCTAACCACACAACAATAATCTATTGGGCAGCAATTCTCGACTGTGTTTA
>JBAJNP010005335.1:12345-29491 GCA_036877545.1 Yasuhikotakia modesta
CCCCCGCCCAGCCAAGACTGGAAAATTATCCATAAAATAACCCTGAATCACAAGACGCAAGATGTTTATTAAATCCAAACAAGTATGACATTAAAAAGTGATCTATCAAACACCCTTTACAAAGCTGCCCAGTGATATTTCAGTGAATTAGATGAAGCATTGAAAATAATGCCACTTACTACCCCAGTGGCAATCTTAACAAGCCTCATTAACATAAAATACCTCTGAAGCGCTACAGCTCCACTGAACAATATATGGGTTTATTATTTTGCCTGTATGAAAAATAGAAGTGTGTAGAAAATGACTGTGAATATGAAACATGGCTGCTAAGCAACAAGAAGGGGCGGAGTAACTGAGGTCCCCGTTATCCATCAAAACAAGCCTGTCAGATACCGGCCTCACCTGACTGGTGAAACTTTAGTTCATTTTAAATAGTTTTTCTCTCACATAAGCGTGACGATTTTTTTTTTGTCAGGAACTTACACGAGAAGCTGCTAACACAAAAGTTCTCTCACATTCACACATATTTTTCGAGTAATTAATTTCTGAGAACGTACGACTGGGACCACATATTAAAATATGAGATCTGAAATCTAATTTAAACCCGATAATTAACAGTGAGATTTACGATTTTGACACATTCAAAATGAAGAAACCTGAGGAAAAGATTTTGCTATTTCCAGGTCATTAAGAAAATGCAAGCAAATGTGTGACACCAACTACATTAACAAATGTCAGATATTTATAATCTTTAAAAATGAACTAGCATGATTATTCTAAGTAAAAAAAAGACACAAATTGCATTCGCATTTCATAAATTTTTATGTCTAAGGTCATTTAAATCAAGCAGATCCTTTGTTTTAACCTAGAAGATTTTGTTATCATCTGCCCAAGTCAGTGTCTCTCCAAACTTAAAGCTCCTTTTTTTTCTTATGGGAAAAAAATTTCCCCCCATACATTGCATGGTGGTCACTGGCTGTCAAGATCAGTTATCAGTTAATGTATCATTTGTTTAATAAAAATTACACATATTTCTGTAGTTAAACTCATGCTAAACATGAGTCTTCTTTCTAGTAAGATTCTGTCCCTGTCAAAATGTTTGTATTGATTATGTAGCTGTTAGCACCAAAGGTGAGGTGACTGGTTGTTTTTAATGGCTTGCTGTTCCTCAATACATCCCACCCAGAAAAATATTTGTACTCAGATCTTGTGCGAACAAACTGCCATAGCAACAGTTCACAAAGGTCCTCCGCAGGCTGTGAGAGCACCCTAGTACATCAGAGTGGGCTGTGTGTCTTTGAAGAGCTGAAGAGGGCAAGTCAGGACAACATCAGCACCACAGAGCATCAGTCTAAACACACCTCCAGTATTAACCAACAGCTGCCGGGTTATTTGCTTGTAACGCTCAGCAATAAAGCTGAATCACTTGCTACAGTAATAATATCACAACACAATAACTTGTTTTTTTATCAAAATTATACAGCAATGCCACAAGCTTTCAAAATTGCATTCGCAAACTTGCTAGTTCAGTAATGAGGTAAAATAGTTTTGCATTATTGACATGCCAGCTAAATAGAAATGTTCTCAGGACATTGGCTAATGTTCTCTTAAAATTCTTTCAAAGATATCCAAAAACATTCATAGCTGTATATTTAAAAAAACGTTATTCTTAAGTTGTTAGGACAACGTTTTAAAAAACACTACAGAACTTAAAGGTTAAATAATGATTGTATAACCAAACAATAATGTTAATTTGTCTCAAAAAATGAACATTAAAAACTTTCAAAATATTTTTTTTAATAATACGTTTTTTGTTAATCAATGGAAATGTTGGGCAAATGTTCTTACAACCTAAACTTAAGCTGGGAAAGAGTAAATGATTGTTGTTTGTTTGTTTGTGCACAAACCCTCTAACAAGGCTGATCACTTATGTTTAAAGACAATGGAGATTAAACGTCTATAAATTTGTTTGGATGAAGACCAATAGCCAAAATACCATCTCAGACTCACTCTGAATTTAAATGTGTACCGTAAACACCACAGCACATACACTAATAATACAGAAACAACAGTATGGAGTTGGTCCACACCATATATAATATTCAGTTTTTGCTTGTCATAAGGTGACCTAGTTGAGGCTAAAATTCTGTAACTAGCTGATTTGTCCGAGGTAATACACACACAAGGACAGCTTAGTGAGACAACAAAAACAAACAATGCTTATGAAAATGTCTTTTGGGATCTTTCTGCAGTCATCTTTCATCAAATCTGAAACGTCCCAGTGGGAAAATTACGTTCACGTAGCCGTTTCTAGGCACATTACATTACGCAGCTAGCAGTAAGCATCTCTTTTATATGAAATTGCTCTACATGCAGAGTTACATACCACAAAATCAATTATAACTCGAAGGTGCGAAGGCATCTCGCATTCTAATCACTGTCTTAATTTCTCACAGTCGCCAAGAAAGAGTCGGTCTTACATGCTAATGCCAACGGACATTAAAGTTTCACAGAGTTTCGTACGCCAGTCTGAGACTATCAAATGGAAGACAGCATCTGTTGAGTTGTACTGATGAATAATGTATAGAACTGAAGAGAAGCTTAAGGACTGATCCACTCACAGCGGAGGGCTTGGGGGGGGTGCTGGGTGTGATGGGTACCACGGGTCAAGTGAACTATCTCCCACACTTTCCAATCTCACTCCATGCACCGCCACTGACAGCCACACCAGGGATCATGCGAACCCTTTGACTGGAGGAGGAATCGATGGCAGGAGTCATTTTAATGAGAAAAGTCTCCTGGCAACTTTGAAAAACTGCACAAAAGCCGTAGTGCTGCCTACTTCCAAGTTCTGTATTTTTAGAAATTGCACATTATTAAATTGGTACAATAGTGAAATTGAAAAAAGTCTAAGACCTTAATGGGTCTCAGTGGAAAGACTGCACCCAGACCAACGTTTGTGTTGTTTTCGTTTGTGGTTTGGTTTTGTCTAAAGGTCTGTGACTGAAACACACATTCACATTCTAAATTTGGTCTAATGAATTCGTAAGTCCCACACTTTTCCACATGGAAAACAAACATGTTGTTAAAATGTTAACGCTGCTGTTTTCCACACAACTAAAATCTATAGTAATCTGTCAAGTTTAGATCTAAATCAAACTTTGCATTGTTATATTTTAAACATTTTAAAAACATTGTTTTAGCATTGGAACCGAGGTCCCCTTCCATGCTAAACAAAAAGTATACCACTAGAATAACATGCCTTATTGTTGAAAGATTGACTGCAAAAAAATTTTTCGGTCTTGTCTTATTTTGCCTGAGGCACCGACTGAAACAAGGCCACCACTGTTGCCCTTTAAAAAGAAAAAAATATGTGCATGATGCCCCTGGATCTTGTTGACTTATGCATAAAGCTGATGTGTATTTTAAAATTCTCTGTTCCCACGGTTGTGAGTTGTTTCTGAGTTCTGTGATGCTTATCAGAGTAACAATGTGACGACAACAGGGCAGCGAATGAGCCAATAGGGTCGCAACGACAAATCAGCAAAATATGAACTTATCACCATCCATACCTATTATGCTTTTTCTGCTCCTTAAAACAATGAAACAATTACACACACTCCTTTATTCACAATTGGACAATGGAACTAGAGTATAATGTTAAACTATCTAGAACAGAGATACTATATATACTATATACAGCTGGGCAACGATGGTGGAACAGATAAATATTCTGATAATTGTAAGTGCTTTGGATAAAGCGTCTGCCAAATAAATGCATATAAAAAGTATATGATCCATTTATACATATATATATACATTTACAGTTACATTAGTTACCCAATCTGAGTTTCAAAGTGGGCCATTTTAATTGTGTAACTTTTAATTTCAAGTTATTGATTAATTACATTGACCTCAGTGTTTAAACTAACCTCCTGTATTATCATTTGAGTGTATACAAAAATCTCTCTTTGGACATGAGCTGAAACTGACATCAGTAAATTTACTTTGCTGTAATCCCTGAAATACAATCAAGGGGTATTAAGAGAGTCTAAACTTGTACAGAATGAACAACACACAGTCACCTTAAGTCCCTCGCTCCTTACATACCGTAAGATATTTCAATATCAACATTTCAACAGCGTTTCAAACAATGTTTCGGTAACAACAAACGTTATGTATTTATGGAGTTTGTTAATGCAAAGATGAGGCACATTAGTTGCTAAACAAAAGTCTGACTAGACAGTTAGCCTCTCTCTGTCTATCTATCTACATCAGTATATACACATCAGTATACATAAATTCATTCATTTTTATACCTTAAAAACGTTTATTTTTGCCCGTCTCCCCTGCTGGCTGAACAGAAGATGATCGACAGATGTTGTTATTCTTTCTGCTGTCCCCCCTCACATCGTATAACCGCAGTCTCAGTCAAACTGACATACGTATGCATAAAAATCTCAAATATATAGTGTTGAAATAAATGTATGTCTTGAAATTCATAAATCAAAGCTGATTACACAGTCTGAGGCAGCTTGTTGCTCTACCATTAAAGGAAAGCAGGGCTATGTAATATCTAACAAGCTGTGTGCGAGTCAGACCCACGCAGAGGGTCCACATATGTACCAGAGGTAAGTGTGTTAATTTATAGCTGTTTGCTCCTTGTGGGTCCTGTTGGAGTGGGTAATAATGTATATGAGTAATAATACAGAACTCCTTCAATTTGGTCCTTTGTGTGTTTAAAGCTAGTTTGGTCCTCACTGCGCCTCATTCTTGCTATGGACCACCCACTTAGACAGGAAGTAACCAATCACAGCTGTTTTGTTGTATGTGTTGCTTAAGGGCAAATTTACCTGAAGCAGGTGATGGAAAATATTGCAGCATCTCTTCAAATCATTATACAAAAAACGCTGAAAAAGTAAATCATAAACACACAGGTCAGAATTTAATAGATGTATCTTAGAAAAAAGTCTAGTTAATTTATTATTGCTTACCTTAAACAAAATGTTTAAAAAAACATTATATCTATTTATTATTAAAAGCCTTATTGTATCAACCTGGAACATTGTAAACACTATGAAACTTTGTTTCCACATCAACAGATTAACCACTAAGATTCAAGCTTGCCAGATCAAGAAAGTGCTTCCAGTTTTGTCTGCAGTATGCATAAGACCATTGGTGAACAGACTGTGGGCTGATCGTGGGCGTACCATCTGAGGCTGAGACTAAACCTGTGCCATGGCTGAAACCTGTGAGAAGACTGGCAGAAGTTTCAGAAGAACGTACCTCAGACTGAACTGAATTGTTCTCAAGATCTCAAATCTGGACCACCCTACATCTCACATCCAAAGTGAAAAAGATTATTCTGTATTAATCCATCACACCAACACATGAGGCCAGCGCCTCACAACACTTAAGCGTAATATGCTAATAATCATCAAAGCACTCAGTGGACACTAAACAGCTTGCTGAATGCAAATGACTGCATCTTTATTATTATACTGTGGTGTGGTGTTAATTATCAAGACCTGAAAGAGCCTGAAGACTGTTGCACTTATAAACACTAGCTTATGTGCCGTCAACTGCTTGTGACGTGCTGGACCAGTTAGTGCATATGGTTACAGCATAGCCCTGGTCCTACTTACTACACACACAGTGTCTGGCTACATGTAACACATAGCACTCTAGTAGTCTACTAACAGCCGTATCAAAGGCTCATGGAGGAAAAAAAAGGAGGGGAGGAGAAAAACAGAAGTGTTCTTTTTTTTTTTTTACACAAGAACCCATGTGAGACCTTAAAGATGCAATCTGCAGAAACATGAGGTGATTTCTCTCCACAACTCTACATGTCTGCATGGCCGGCAACCCCGTCACAGCCACTCACAGGAAGCAACAGCACAGCTTCGAAACATACAGGCAGTGCTTTTGTTTTATTGTGCGCTGTGTGCTTTTATTGGTGGAAGGGAGCGCTAGGAAGAGATGAACTGCAAAGAATTCTAGCTTAGTAATTATCTCAAAGATTTCTGCACAAGCCTGAGGAGAAATAACAGCAGACTGAGAGATAAACTCGGTTGCCATTTGTCACATGTTTGACATGTCTTTTCTTAATCTCAGTAGCACATGAAAGAGAAGGTGAAGAACAGAGAGCAAAAACAGAGGGACTCAAATTTGCTTTTAAGAAGATTTTAAGCACTGCAGGGGAAATCACAAAAAAAATCCAATCAAATATTTTAAGCATAAAAACAAAATATCCTAACCGTCATTAATTTGATCTTGTCATTGGATTTGGTGCATCCAGGCAACAGTTATGAAATGAAGCTAACTGGTGGTGCCCTCAAAGCACGAACGTTTGCCTTTGATGAAAAATTCAATTGCAAATAAGCCATGATAAGAGGAAATTTCATTTTTTGATCTAATACAATCTCACGTCCTGCTCTTTAAAAATTCTGTGTTCTTAGAAAACAAAAAAATTCAAAATGTTTCAAGTTTTTAAAATTCAAAATTTCCAATTTGTCACCCATCTATGAACGGGTGAGAAATGGATGCAAAGTATGAAAATATTATCCCTGTTAAGCATTGAACAACATTCTCCTCTTGCTCTGAATTAGATTCTTAATGTTTGTGTATTGTTAACCACAAGGATTACATATATTATAGTGTAGGTATATTGTAAGCAAAAAAAGAAAATACAATGATGAAAGTCAATGATGCGTTTTGAAACCAGATGATGTAGTTACACTATCGACCAGCAGGGCTTTAACTAAGACATTCTAACCAGCTAAAAGTTTAATCACAAAACACTAGAAATGCAAATAATGGTTAATCACATGCCAGAAACACAGTTTATTTCAGGCAATGAGTGTCCTAAGCCTGACATGATGTGTTGTGTGGTTTCAATGATATACTGTACAGTTCATGGCTGGATACTGAGGCACAAGGATATGAATAATCTCTCTCAGATTACAGTCAGATTATTATTGTGGAAATAAGGCTGCATATTTCCCAGAGGAATTTGAAAGTGTTTAATGAGTGAAAGAAGTTATGGCGTGACAAATTCTTCACTAAAGAGGCTACTGAGTTTCTGTCTTGGTTACTTTTTCACACACACACACACACACACACACACACACACACACACACACACACACACACACACACACACACACACACACACACACACACACACACACACACACACACACACACACACACACACACACACACACACACACACACACACACCCTTTGTCCCAATTCCCATCATCAACATTTCTTACCACAGTAATCCAGGAGAATTATTAGAGAGCAGACCATAAACCCATCTGAGATGCTGGTAGTGGATGCTGGGATGTGTTCGGTGATTTCTGTGAAACACAACACTTTCTGGGCTGGATTTGACCTGCATGCCTGTGGCGAAATAAATCCTGGAGAAATAATAGCCAGACAGCACAAGAGCCACTTGGTTGTGCCCTGTCTGTGGGTCTGAATCCACATGCTTCCTAACCTTATGCAAATTCCTGCAACTACAGCCTTAAAACATGTCAGTTATTTCTTGGGATGTATACATTCTTAGAATATTTGGCCATATACACTATCTATTCTTTAGCATAAGCTAAGAGAATCTAGGGAGCTCAGAGCATCCCCAAACATTCACATCCTTATTTCAATTAGTTAAAATTTGACTGGCTTTCAAAAATCTCTGTTTGGTTGGTTACGGCCTCAGGGTCCCTAAATATAAGCGTGTCTGTTTCTTTAACTATCTTTTGTGACTAACAGCTATTCCCATTTGAAACGTCTCTCTGTGAATGTTGATTTTAGAGTTTGCATGCAGCTATGTCACCAGTCTCTATGGTCAGAGTGATTCTTATTTGCAGGTTTTTAGCATTCACGTTTTCAGTACACAAACCTTTTTGTATGTTTGGATAGACACAGACAATTTAAGCATTTAAAACATAAAGCATTTTTTCTATGTACAACTTATAGATCCTAATGAATCCTTCAGAACTGATTATTTACATACAAATATTACACATATTGTTTAAGTTATATTGCTATACATGACAAATGTTTACAATTGCCTTCTAAGTGGAAGTCAATAAGTAACTTTTAAGGGACAATTTGCTTAAAAATTTGAAATAAGATTATCAGAAATCACGCTATGATGCTATCAGGCTATGATGTAATTGCATCAGTATTGCATCAGTATACAGTAATTTAACATCAAGTGCTCAGGTATTGTAAGATTTGATTGATAATAAATTACACATGCCACATTAATCCTATCAGTACATCTGTGTGTATTAAAAACAAACTCACAGAGCTTCCACAGCAAGTCTAACAGCTCATCAAAGCACATTATATTCATAGACAGAAGCACTGAGACTGGATTAATAATGCATTTGTTGCAAATAAATGCTAACAACAAAGGACTGTTTTTAATTTGGCACTGGCAGTACTGCTATACATGGTCTTGCTGCAAGTGGAGTAATCTTACTGCCTTACTGGTCTGTTTTAAGAGACCACAGCAAGAGCCCTCAAAGTACAGCAGCCACTGTGCTATTAGATGAAAAGCTCGCTGTTGTGTATAAAGCCTATAGCCATAACAGTGGCTCCCCTGGCTAAAGAAAGAGTGTGTGTGTGTGTGTTTGCTAGACAAAGAAATAAATAGTATAGTTGTGTATATGGGAGACAGTCAGACAGAGGGCAACAGAAAAACAACGCAGAGAAAGTACTGAGTGTGTCATTCCAGGTATCAGGATATTGGAAACAGTTTTTTCTTTGCTTTCAGTCGATCCGACACAGATTGGGTCTGTAAAGTGAAAAGTTTTCACCTGTCAAATGCATATCAAAAAATATATGTGGGCCCACAGCAGGGGTCTTCACCGCGGGTCCGGTTGCACAGAATTATAATTACAGCCAATTACAGTTAAAGGAAAAATAAAAAGATAAATTGAGTCACGTGACTTTAAAAATGTTTAAATAAAAAAACGATTTTGACTCAAACTGAGGCTAAAATTCATAAACTGAATTAAAGCAGAATTTGAAATTCCCCCCTTGTTAGATACTATAAAATGTAATTGAGAACTAGTAAAAACATTAAAATTTTACTACATGCATAATATAGGTCAGACATCCTTTTATGTAATATGTAAAAGTCTCTATATTCACCAATGAATCCTTGACCTGAAAGTTAATGACTATTTATTGACCTACTGATCTATTGAAAAACAGCATCCCATTAAAGCCCATAAATAATAATGTCTTAGCCTTTAAACACGCCACCATTAAAGCAGTTTCTGACCGGAAACCCAGTCTGTCAAATACAGCGCATGACATCCAATACCAAAGATTATTCAGCGACACAATCTATCAGATATCCAAAGCTAAGATATACTGCGATGCAAACGCCACACGAAAGCTTCAGTTTAATTCAGCTGATAGCAGCGACAGCAGATACAGAGAGAAAAGTGGGTGGTTGATAACCGATGACATGACATACGGTGGCATTTGGCCGGAGACATTAATCAGGGAGAGCTAATTCAAGCCTTGCTTTGACTCTTCAGTAAACTGGCTCACATATGCTCACATTTTCCCTGATCATTCCCTGATTGTTGTAGCTGGCTGATATCCAAAGGTCATCATCACACAGTATTTTCTTAATGTCAGAAGTACAGTAGGTACAGTAACTAAAACAAATTATTTCCTACACAGAATGTGTAAAGGTCAGTTTGACCTTCCGGCTGCAGTGTACAAACTTCTTCTAATAATAATAAGACAAACCGATTTAACCGATTTATTTAATAATAAGACAAACCGATCACTGATTTAAGATTAAAAATCTTAAATCAGTGATACAAAACTGAAGCGGTAGATTAGTAGGAAGATTTGCAGGAAAATATCTGCAGCTCCTCCAAGACAAATGTTGTCATTACAAACCAGCCCCGCATTGGAGTTATTGTCTAGGTCCCCTTATAGCCAATTTACTTACAAAAATTAAGTCAATTAATCTTTGACAAACTACCTGCACAGATATCAGATATCATTTGCTTTTAAGCTGAAAAGTTGTGGTGCTGGAATAGCACAACAAAACAAAAATGTCTCTTATCACTCAATTTGTCATCATTTGTTTTGGAGATTACGAATGATGCATTTACACAACAATTCATGCATTCTATCTAACTTGCAGTCTAGCACACACAGACTTGCTTCCTCAGTGTGTTTCTTAAGGACAGTGGATCTGTAAGGACAGGCTTGAACTCAGGTGACCAAGCGTTGCATGAGACATCAGCCTTGTTTCTCCATAGGCTGTGCTACTAGGAAACTAAACTAGACGGTGGGTTTCATTTCGCTGGTTTCCTAGTATTGCGTTGCACAGGTGTAATCCAAGTTTTAATTGCTATGCTTTCTGTAAATCCTTTGTTTTTATCTACCAAATAATACAGACACTGTGTTGATTATGAATAACAATAGTGTTTAATGCCAAGTAATTGCTTCCTAATTATAGTACTGAAGTGTTACAGCAAAATACAGTGTAATTGGATTTATAAATGTGCTTTTAATCTTGCTTCAGAAAATATTGATAACTTGGGTGTTAAAGAGACTTTGTAAAGATTATTTAAAACAGACATTACCATAACGCAATCTTTACAGCCATCTCGGCAGACATTTCCTGTGTGACATGTTTTAATCCCTTGGCAGTCTGTAATTGGAGTCTCCACTGAGGAAAATCCACATTGGCATGTCCACATTCCACTAAAATAACTGCTCCTGATCAGGTCATTGAACTGTCACTTTGACTCTTCATGCCTGCTATGGGGAGCACAGAATTTCTATAGCAAGCCTCGCTGGTCATGTGGAGGACATGCCTAGACTAATCATAACGCCAATGTTGTGCTTTTTGGTCCTTGTGACAGCTCCACTGACTGAACTTTATATTCAGATGACATTAAAAATAATCCTTACAACTTTGTATCTCAGCATGTCTCACCTGTACAAATCCGGTTACCATATCTTATAATCAAACTACCGAGAACTTTCAGGTAAATGGATGTTTATATCAAACGTCTATAAAAGAGAGTTAAAGATTTAAAAACCTCTGCAGCTTAATTAACATTTACAAACTTTATCGCAAAGCTCCATCCATCTGTCAGAGAATTAACAACTTAGCTATCTTAACAACTCAGGTCTTCATACATACATCCACACAGCTAGCAAAATGTCCGTAAGTAAACACTCTGTGTACTTTTGGCTGCTTTTATTCAAGTAAGTCTTGGCTGCTTCTAATTTTGGTCCATTAAATAAGTCACTATTCCAGGCTCCTAATCTTATTATTCTTAGCTGCCTATAATCTGTATGGCAAGCGCAATAACTTAGTTTGCTTCCTTGCATGTTTATGGCATCATTTGAAAGTGTTTGCTCAAATTTAAAATTTGTTTCCAAAAGCACCATTGTACATTTTCTTTACAAAAAAGTGTGTTCCTAACATACCTCAAATGTTTTCTAACAACCTTATGGCAACAGTTTCACTAAAGTAAATTGTTTGCCAACAGACAGCATAAACAGACAAGGTAAGATGTTAGTGACAACGTTTTGTGAAGTTTCACCTTAAGGTAATTCAACTTGTGAGCTCACATATTAACTATTAGTGTGTTATTCATATTTTTGTTACTGTTATTAGTCAATGGCATTATAAAGTCTTATGTTGCATTTAAATAAGGTTTTACATGGGACAGATCAGATTTCCTTTCACTGATGTAAAGCAACGAACCTCGTCCGCAGATACAAACTCTGTGTGTGTATCAAGCTTCTCTGAGACAAACAGCCACCTGTTTAAAACCTCAACACGAGCCGGGCTGAAGTCTCGGTGGCGCGTCGTTTACAAGCGCGATTCCTAATACGAGCCAGCGGCTCCATTTCCACCAATGAAACGATCCATAAAACAAAACATAATAGGAAAAGTGTTTGCGGTAAAGTCGGCATTCTTATACAGAGGATCTGTTATATATGTCCGGATTGGTTTTCTGGATTCACGTACTATACACTGGTGCTCAAAAGGTTACATGGAATCGTCTTGCAATTGAAGTGCATTTGGGTTAAAATGCCATACAAGCGCCGAAATAGCTGTAAATAAGTGCGTTAATAAACCTTAAACCAATGCAATACAGATGCATTAAACACCAAACATGCAACCAACTAAAACGCCCTTAAGTTCTTTAAAATAACTCACAACAGCAACATAGTTCAGAACTAATCGCGCCTGACTTATGCACGCCGACGACGCCGCGTCTCTCGATGCCCCAACACGGGCACTCCATCAGCTGCAACTTACGGGATAACGGAGAGGCTGCCTGAGAGATGCTGATGTGGCTAAAAATCCACAGCAAGAGCTTCAGTCCAGTCCCGACGGGTGGCTGCATCTTCGAGTACACCGATCTGCTGAGATGTGAGCTCTTGGCAGGTACTTTTCCTCCTCTTGCCTCCGCGGTCCAGATGAGCAGTTCCACAGAGCGGAGCCTCTGAATGGGGAGACGCCGCGCTCAACAGCGCTTCTCGGCAGCGGTACACGGTGTTGAGATATTTAGGGCTTTGAAACGGCAACAACACTTCAGAGGACTTTAACGCAGTGTTTCAGGCCATTTTGTAACGCAGAGCGATGCGAGTCGCGCCGTGCGTATCACCATCCGATGCGCGTATAGCGGAGGTCGCTGCCGAAGTTACTACAAGCGCTCGCTTGTCCCAGAGACTTGGCCATATAGATACAGAACCCCCTCTTCATCCGGTTGGTACGGTCCACGGAACAGCGGAGAAACCCTCACGGGACAGGGACCCATTGCTTTGAGCGCCTTCTTATGGGCAGCACGGAACAGATAACAGGTTAACGAGAGATTTAATACTTATTTACAACCAATAAGATATGGAGATCACTGATATAATAAGAGCAGATATTTTAGTAATAAAATGGTTCAATAAATGGTTAATTTCAGGTTCCCATCCTAGTCCAGATTCACCTCATAAAATGTGACAACATGCCCCAACATTGCATGTTTAATAAACAGTGTATGTTCTTGTGGGCAATAATGAACAAGTCTTTAAGACTTGAAGGCATGCAGTGATTTAAATAAAAGAAATGAACCCTGAGAAATATTCAATGGTGTAAAAAGTGACAATCACCATGGCTTTCATGTATAGTTTTCCACCAGAGTACAAAATACATTAGTGTCAGAAAAATGAAGAATAATCAGAATAATGTTATTCACTGACAGTACTATTGCACTATTGAGGGTGAATTGTCCTAATGTGGATCTCTTCCAATCCAATGAATGCCAGTAAAATTATAAACACATCAAAGCTGTACTGCCATGTGATCAGTCACAAGTCACATGACCTATTATCATTTGGAGTTACCTTGTTGGCTTAATATTGTTATACACTACAGGTCCATAATACAAAAAAAGTCCCACATTAGGGCAATCCACCCTAATACTGTACAAGTACAATTTAAAAACTCTATTCATATCTTCTAGACAGTCTTTTAAAAACATCGCAGCTTGGACATTGTCAAATCTAGAAGAAAAGTTTGATGTTCTGACCGCTAGCATTCAGATGTGTGTGCTCAGATTCTTTGTGATATTTACCCACCTGTTTAGGAGGCAAACTGTCATCTCAGCAGAGTTTGAGAAAAACACCATCTGTGCAAAGCGAGAGCAGGACAACATCTACTTCCACATTTCTCCAGGTTCTCAACTATTAAAAACACAAGCAGTGAAAAACAGCACGTCTTATCCTGTGATTTTCCTCTGTTGCCGAGCAGGTGTTTCCTGTAATAACTTCAGGGTATAGATAAACATTTGCTTTGCACAGCATAAACAAGCAAAATAAAGCAAGCAACACAGAAATTACAAAATGTGGCTTATAATAAAGCTTTCTGTGCTATCAAAAGTATTATTGCATAACCAGGAATGATTAATAAATTGTTAGACAGATTAGAGACTTAACAAAACAATGTTACTAGATAAAGTCGGAAAGGAAGTAAAAAACACTGGATTTTTATTCCATGTTGCAGTGATTTCAGTAATATCATTAATCTTGCATTGCAAGAGTAACAACTTGCAGATATAATATGTTATTATTTATGCATATGAAAATCACTAATACATCTGTTGGGTAAGCCTTGGAGACTCACAGAGATGAAAGAGCATGTCATAATAACTCAGTTAGTGCATGTAAGATCAAGGATTACAATATGAACCCTCTGAACCCCAAAAATTGTGTCTTATTGATATTAATATTATTAGCAACTAATTTTCTCAAGCTTAAGAAATTTTTCATTGCACAGGGTAAATCCAAAGTTAAAAGATATATTTAACAGGCTAGGCTCTCTTGATAACCATTTATTCCTTATCTTTGTATTCCTCTACTTAGACCAATTAGCAAAATCTATCAACTTTAATGAAGATTTAAATTTAAATCCTGCTTTATTTCTGTTTTATTCATAATAAGATACTTTAAAAGCTCTCTGTTCGTTCTGTTGAAATGAGGGGCCACTCATCAGATGAGCTGAGAATGAAATCAGATTTCAAGGGTAGAAACGTTAATGTCATGGAATTATAAATCTTGAATAGACTGACTTTTCCTGACCTAAGTGCTGCAAAAATGTCTCGGAGAAATGAAACTACCTGAATGCAGCGGTGAGCGCATTCATCTGCCGCGCTCGGAGAATAATTGGTTCCTGAAATATTGCATAAGCATAATTAACCAAGGAGACCAGGGAAAAAAAGACATGTTAGCTGATAGGCATCACAATACCTTATTTCAGAGCTTGACGGTCCCTCAGCAAATGTATTATGTCTTTAAGACCATTAGTACTGCAGAAGAGACTTAATGTTATAAAATCACCATTGATCTGAGATAATGGGCTACAATTTATAGCTTCCTGTGATACACAGTTATTGTTTACATAATTCTCACTTTACATCATTGAAAATACAGTAATAGGAAATAATAACTGATGGTAAACTGGACTTACATTTCTCCATGTTCCACTGAAAATCAGACTTAACTGATTCGAACGAC
Organism: Yasuhikotakia modesta; assembly: GCA_036877545.1. Classification (NCBI taxonomy): domain Eukaryota; kingdom Metazoa; phylum Chordata; class Actinopteri; order Cypriniformes; family Botiidae; genus Yasuhikotakia; species Yasuhikotakia modesta. Next base: position 27,418 of record JBAJNP010005335.1, read on the forward strand.
ACCAGGATCCTGTGAGGTTATAAACATCCTTCCTTTGATATCAGGTCAAGATTCTCACCTCCCCTGTTCATAGTCTCAGATACATTTGAAGGCCATCACGGCGGACATGAAAGCTCTCTTTCTCCAACCTCGACTTCTTAAAACATTTTTTCTCCTCTTCAAAGAGATCAAACCATAGTAGCAAAGTCCAACTTTTGTGACTTTACTTTGAAGTTGTAGGTTTGGATTATTTTCACACACCTGAAAAAACATTGGATAGTCGTACTGTGAAACATACAAACGTTTACTATGTGTGTAGTTTCAAATCTAATTAGAAAAAGAAAACGTGTGTCTGATTTGAAATGCAACAACACAAAAATGTAAATTATGTAATTAAATATGTAATTTTACATTTGCAATTATTGATCATTTTAAATGCTTGTTTTACTATTGTTTAAACAAAAACTATGGATTGTTATATCTAACACAGGCAGATTTAGATTTAGTGTAGACAGTGTTTTACATTTCAGTCTCATAGACACTCTTAAGACACTCTAAACATGACACATTACAATAAGGCAACCATAAATTCACAATACCTGTCACTGTGTTGCTGTACAAATTGAAATTTTAAGTCAGACAAAATGTAAAATCAAACACAGCCAAATTAAATATGCTTTTGTATTGTTACTAAATGCTTCCTCTCATAATTCTGTTCTGGGTCTTGCCACGGTTGCCCTGTGATAAAGTGTCATTGCCCCTGTCCAACAATCTCTGCAAAAATAGCCATGTTTTATCTGCTGAGCTGCTGTACTCTTGTTTTGGTTGTTTACATCTTATTACATTGGGTTCAGATGAGAGGGCAGGCATATTTGTCTTTGAAATGAGATGTTTCAAAGGCATTTGAGTGGAACGGCATTTCCCGGAAAAGCAGCACTGTGATTGGAGCTGGGCTTCATTCCTGGCCTTTAAATACCACGCTAGTCAGTGCCGTGCTTGTTATTTCCACACCTCTGATGCTAGCGTGCTTTCAGGGTTGTTCTGCTGGTGCCCTGATACACACGAACAAACATACAGATGTTCAGCCCATTAGCCGACCATATGATTATTTCTAACGCTGTATTAACGTTATGGCTCAGAATGTTATCCAAACTTTCATCGCTTGAAGAAAACAGTTGGAGAACATTATATCATTAATGTTCTAAGAAAGTTCCCCGTTAGCTGAGATGCAGAGGAACACAGCTACCAATTATTGTCATGCCATTTAATTTTTGCTTTTTATGATTTTCAGATAGTCAGACTGTTAAAAAGTCTATCTTAAAAATTTGACAAAAGCGCAAAAATGTGTTACACTACTGGAAAACCTCCAAAAAGCTCCAAAAAAATCTTTATTTATTTGCTGTCCATTATGTTTCATTATACTCTTATTGGATTTCTTGCTATTTTTTAATCTATTGTGTTTTCAGCGTTGGGTCTTTAGCTGCCAAAAAGCAACAAGGTTACATTACTGTATGCGAGCAGAAATTTCAATTCAGACCACATGAGTGTGGACCAACCGTGTTCCCTGTGGAGCAAAGCTTAACTGTTGCCTGTTGTGGTCCTCTGAGCATTGTTTTTTAATTGCTGTCAGAGCACTTTTGCCGTTTACAAAGTGCTTTTGTCATTAATCTGGATTTAAAGAGGAAAATGCGCGCACATTCAATCTTATGCTCTTGGCATACCGTGTTTGTGGGTCTTTTTATTCGGCGTGTAAGCCTTGGTATTTACTGGAAATTACCTCTCGCTTGAGACGTGCGATTTATTTTGAGTCAACAGGACTGGCATTTGGTCTGTGTTCAATAATTTAAATCCCTTCTCAAGAATCTTGGTTTGCTCATTTAATACTAAAAGCCAAAATGACTGCGCACAGTTGACCTTTCACCTAAAAACCTCACAGCTGATGTTTTAGCAACAGATACTGCCAGATCAGTTATGGTCAGTTGTAATGGTAAAACAAACAAACAAGGAAGAACTTTATCTGCTTAAATGTACATTTCTATCAGTACATAACTGCAAAAAGCTAAATAAGTTAGCGCATCTGAGGTAATGGTTTTGA